>JAASGK010000314.1:0-28354 GCA_023334195.1 Globisporangium emineosum
CCGATGATTGGAGGCAACGGCGTGCGCAACTCGGTCAACGTGAACTGGAACTTCCATGTGTCTACCGCGCAGAGCGAGGGCACTGTGGAGCGCGAGAACGGTGACGTGCTGCACTACAAGGCCGGTCGCCCCGTGCTGGATGAGATGCTCAACAACTCGCGCTTCATGAAGCGCCGCGTGGCGGTCTTGGCGTGCGGGCCACCAGCGCTGCCCGTTTGTCCTAAAACTAGAACTGAACGCGTCTTGGGCCGCTTTCATCCACGCGAGCAAAGGACTTTCGCTGGGATGTCCGAGTCAAATGGCCAACTGCAGAAAGAGAGCTTCGCATTTCCTTGTGAACTAGACCCCAGCGAGAGACACCCAAGATGCATCACAGAGAAGTTGTGAACTGCGATTGAATAGTCCACATGCACCGACAAGTCATCAGAGCATCTATGTTCGGCTGGGCCTCATACGGCAGTGCATTTTTATAGGTTGATCGCAGCGCATTACCTTCGATGCAGACGGCGCGCTTCGTTGACCGTGAGGCCGTGAAAGTCCTTGTAGTCCATGCTCGCGAGCAAGTGGTCGACGAACCATGCGTGTTGGTGCTCCTCAAAGAGCGCGGTGTAGCATCCGCGACGACTTCTCGACACTCTCGAAAGAACTCCTCGGTTGTCGCGCCTTCGGACTCGACAAAGCCTACCAAAGAGAGGCAAAAGAGTTTGAGCTCGTCAGTTTTCCCCATAATGATAGCAGCTTGTAAATGCGAGAATGTCGAACCTGAGAGCTCCTCTTCAAATAGCTGCAGGTATTTGTCGTGGAGCTCCTTGGACCTAGCAGCATGATAAACGAGCGAATACATTCACTATCACCAGATACACACTCAATCAGTCTATGAGGCGTACTATTATACTCACTCATGTTTGTGCTCTACATTGCCGCCCTTTGCTTCCACTACGTCCACAAACGCATCCGCATTCTCTCTACCGACATCCACGCAAATCAGACAAGAGACAACATCCACATCCATCAGCGGCAGCGCAAGAGACAGAGTACTGTAGTCAACACTGACTGACTGACCTGGCGAAGGAGTTGAAGACACGCTCGAACTTTGCGGACGAGCAGAACTCGGCGGCGCGCTTGACCGCGTCTATCGACTTGGGCATCGAGACAAAGGTTGTGAATGACAGTGCACGAAGGCTCAGCGACTTGGGCTTAATTAGTGTGTTGAATGCGAGAGCATGGAAAGCAATGGGATAACCGATGACACCTCTTCATGATACCTGTGACAGCTCATTTTGCTGGATACAATACCAATACCAAAAGAGGGTGCAAAATCCTCCCAAAAGAAGGTGCGTCGAGAACGAGCACTATTTAAGGGACTTGCCCCGAATTTCTGCACATCAACATCTCGTTCGGGACGTGCTGGTCCCGAGCTCTGCACACATCTTGAGTATGCACTAAGACATGGAGGTCCCGAACATATCGTCAATGTTCGGGACCGCTCTAGCGAATTTGACTGGTGGAGGATTGCTGGGATTTTTGGGTGGTCCCACCCACTTAAAAACCCGTCCAAGAATGATGGTTTTTGGCTCAAGTCACAAAGGTGGATCGCGTGGACCTTTCGGCACAAAAGTGGAACTAATTCGAAATTAGATACAAAGCAAAGTATTTACTTGTACAGTTTCTACATGTCGTAAATAGAATAAAAAATGAACCTGAAAACAATTAATTACGAAACGGTTTCCCCAACTCCCAATACATACACTACTTAAATTGAGGCGAGCCATACGCTGTATCGTAGATCAACGAATGTTTCCGCTTCGGTGTAATTACACGATTTATTATTACTTTTCCTAATCAAATGCCTCCACTTACAAACAACAAGTGAAAAACCGAGCAATCAAACTGCAGTCCTCTCACATCGCCCGCGGACTTTCCCATACAAACGCCAAGAGAAAACGGCGCCTGGGCCGCGCTCGTAGCGTTCCCCGCCGCTCGATGCATGGCTGCGAGCCATTCTCTCTTTTTTTCTCTCTTCTCAAAAAAAAGAAAAAAAAAGTAAAAAAGCAGGTAAACTCCCCTCCCTCCCTCTGCAGCAGCTCCGATCACCAGGTACATGCACGCGCGCGCGCGCGTGTGTGTGTGCATGTGTGCTGCGGCTCTGTGTGTGCGCTTGCGGCGTCTCGAACGCGTTAACGGTTGACTCACCATGCGGCTGTGAATGAATGTGTATGTGCGCGCAGGTATGGCTAACTCGTCGACTTCCCCAACCAACAGCCCAGTCACCACGGCCGCGTCGTCGGCCACTGGCGCTGCCGCGGCCCAGCCGTTCCACACGGCGTCGCTGTACGTTGGCGACATCCACCCGGATGTGACGGAAGCGCTGTTGTTCGAGATCTTCAACGCCGTCGGCCCGGTCGCGTCGATCCGTGTCTGCCGTGACGCGGTTACGCGCCGCTCGCTCGGCTACGCGTACGTCAACTTCCACAACGTGGCGGACGCGGAGCGTGCGTTGGACACGATGAACTTCACCAGCATCAAGGGAGTCCCATGCCGCATCATGTGGTCGCAGCGCGACCCATCGTTGCGCAAGTCGGGCGTCGGCAACATCTTTGTCAAGAACCTCGACACGTCGATCGACAACAAGGCGCTCTACGACACGTTCTCGCTCTTCGGCAACATCCTGTCGTGCAAGGTCGCGATCGACAACACCACGGGCGCCTCGAAGGGCTACGGCTACGTGCACTACGAGACCAACGAGGCTGCTGCGGAAGCCATTGCCAAGATCAACGGCATGCTCATTGCCGGTACCGAGGTGTTTGTCGGCCACTTCCAGAAGCGCCAGGACCGCCCAGACATTGACGAGTGGACCAACTGCTACGTGAAGAACATCCCAACGCAGTGGTCGGACGACGACCTGCTGAAGGAGTTTGCGCCATTCGGCAGCGTGCTCAGCGCGGTGATCATGCGTGACGCCGACGCCGATCTCAACCGTGGCTTCGGTTTCGTGAACTTCGAGGACAGCGACGGTGCCCACAAGGCCGTCGAGAACTTGAACGGCAAGGTGTTCAAGACTGCGGACGGCTCGGACCTCGAATTGTACGTCGGCCGCGCGCAGAAGCGCTCGGAGCGCGAACGTGAGCTGCGCAACAAGTTTGAGCAGCTCAAGATGGAGCGCATCAACAAGTACCAGGGCGTGAACCTCTACGTGAAGAACTTGGACGACCAGCTCAACGACGACGAGCTCCGTGAAGCCTTCGCCGGCGTCGGCACAATCACCTCGTCGCGTGTGATGCGCGACCAGAACGGCAACTCGCGTGGCTTCGGTTTCGTGTGCTTCTCGACCCCAGAGGAGGCCAACAAGGCCGTCGCGGAGATGAACGGCAAGCTCATCTCGGGCAAGCCAGTGTACGTCGCCCTCGCGCAGCGCAAGGAAGTGCGTCGCGCGCAGCTTGAGGCGCAGCACGCGCACCAGCGCGCCGGTCTCGTCGTCGGCCGTGGTCTGCCAATGGGCCAGCCACCAATGTACGGCGCCGCGCCAATGTTCTACACGCAGCCAAACCAGATGCCACCACAGGCGCGTCAGGGCTTTGTGTACCCACAGCAGATGATGCCACGCGGCATGCAGCCACGCGGCCCAATGCCATACGGCGCGCGTGCCCCAGGCGCCCCAGCTCCTGGCCCAGGCGGCTACCACATGCCAGCGTACGGCATGCCAATGCAGCAGCAGCGTGGCCAGCCTCGCCGTGGCCGCCAGGGTCCAGGTCCAGCCGGACCACAGGGCCCAGGCGCCGCGAACCGTCGCAACTTCAAGTACACGGCGAACGTGCGCAACCAGCCTCCTCGTGACGGTGCGCCAGCCCCAGGTGCGCTCCCACCAGCCCCAGCGCAAGCCGGTGTGCCTCAGATGGAGCCACTGACCTCGGCTGCGCTCGCGGCCGCGTCGCCAGAGCTCCAGAAGAACATGATCGGTGAGCGTTTGTACCCACTCATCCACCGCCAGCAGCCTGAGCTTGCTGGCAAGATCACGGGTATGCTCTTGGAGATGGACAACGGCGAGCTGCTCCACTTGTTGGAGAGCCCTGAGGCGCTCGAGGCCAAGATCGCGGAAGCCATCCAGGTCTTGGAGGCGCACCAGAACTAAGCGTTGTCCTGCTGCGACTGCTGCTGCTGCTTCCCCTGCCTGCGTGCCGCTCGTGTGGCGTGCAACCTGAGAAGTAGAGAAAGAGAGAATCGCTGAGTGGACGGCTTTTATCCGTGAGAGTTTGTTACCTTAACGAAAAACATTGGCAAAGAGAGATGAAACAAACGTGGTGGCCTCGTGTTTTTTGTTTCGCTTTCCGGCTTTTGGCGGCGGTGAGAAAGCAGTCTCAGCGATTCGAGCGGCAAAGAGCGTGACGGTCAGGTAGAGAAAGGATTGGTTTTTATTTTGTGTTGTGTGTTGGTAGGTAGGAGAGCATTTTTCATTTATTTTATACATTCGCTTTAGCTTGAAGAGGAGGGTTTCTATAACTTCAACAGCCATGCACTGTTGTCGTTGGTGATCTGGTGTTGTAGATCCATGTGCATGCGTGAACGTCATTGGATGCATGGGAACCAGACGAAAGTCGGCGAGATGGTTGGTTTGGTGGACATGCAGGACAATGGAAGACACGGCATCAATTCTCGATGGTCTTTGAGTACATGTACTTTCAGCACATCGAACGTTTGCGTGTCTTGTTGGGTCTGTCTACGTCAGGAGCTTGGTGCTCCGCATGGCAGAAGAAGCCAGCTCTTCATCCACATTCGAGCAGCTCACGACTCATCGTGGGTCTCTTGGTGATCATGGTGTTATTGACGACACGCCTCGATTAGAAGCCCCTCCACCACCAGTCAAAAATAACCTCTCTAAAATATCTATGTAGAGGTATATGGATGGCCTCGTAAGTGCGATAAATACACTCGATAAAGTGCGATCCGCCAGCGTTCACCGCCAGAGCCACTCCAGCTCAACTCGCAAGAAGGAAAAGAAAGCAATGGCAGCAAGTATGGCGAGTGTCGCGCGCAGCGCCGCGAAGCGCGCCTCCGTGCAGCAGTGGAGCCGCGCGGCCACCCCGCTGGTAGCGAATGTGCAGACCACCAGCAGCCGCGGCGCCGCTGTCGTACTGCGTGCGCAGGCGCAGCAGCAGATCCGCAGCTTCGGTGTGTTCCAGAACCTCAAGGACTCGGTGACCTCCAAGATGGAGGAGCGCAACCAGGTCAAGCAAGGTACGAGTGCGCGCAGGGCTATCACAGATTACTAGTGAGGAGAACGGGATCAGCTTCGCGTGTGGTTGTGATTCTAATTAACGATCAGAGATACTGACGCGTGTATGGATTGCTTGTGTGTGTGCGCAGAGGAGGCGTACAGACAGCAGATGCAGGACTTGGCGTACAGCAAGAGCTTTGATCTGGATGCATTCTACACGCAGTTGAAGGTACTGTTTGACCTTTTGCTATTCGGAAATATGCATGCGGTTTGGTCCTTCGTGTGGCGCTAAACCTCGTACGCTGTCATTGTTCCTCGTATGCAGAAAAACGCGGATGCGAGCGGTTTGAGCGGCTGGAAGTCGATGATCCCTGGTGTTTCGTCCATGGTGAGCTAATGATCATTCTAGCGGTGATTCACATGCCAAGGCAGCTCAATTAATCAGTAACTAACTCGGTATATTATATTGTGACTCCACAGACTGCCGTGCAACAGCTGAAGGCGTTCATGAAGATCATTGACTCGACTGAGGTGAGTCGATCTTTTTCCATTCTCCTCAGATAGAGTGAGCCTTGGATCATTTGCAAATTGCTCATCACTTGCTTGTGTTCGCGCAACAACAGCCACAGTACCGTGAAGACCCGCGCCTCATCAACGGCAAGGTGAAGCGCCAGATCGCGGAGAAGAGCGGCCACGTACGTCCACTTTCTTTCCTTGCTCAAGCGCCTTGCAGTGCATCTTCACTATCATGAATGTGGGTATATTTCACTAACATGGATGATGGTTGGTTGTGGATTCTACGACAGACCCCTGAGGAGATCAACACGATGCTTCGCCAGTACGAGCAGCTCAGCGCTCTCCGCCTCTGGCTGGTGAAGCGCGTCGAGCGCGGACTTTCGATCCCGGACTCGATGGAGGAGACCACGGAGCTCGTGCGTCTCGACCCGACGGGCTTCCCGGCCAAGAAGTTCAGGTACGCTCTCTCTATTTGCTGTATGCACAGGTAGCTTCTTGCAGAGTCATCACTAACTCTTCGTTCCCCTTGCATGATCACAGAGTCAAGCGCCGATACTAGACGAAGAAAAAGAGTGCCACAACAAGTGAAAGAGTGACATCCCTCCATAATCCTTGAAATAGTGACCTCGGTTTCGCTTTTGTCTGCTGGTTCACAAGATTTTTCTGCTGAAATGTATCAAAATCCACTGATTGGAAAGACCCATAGTTGTCCGCCCCGATTGCGCAACGAGCGAACACAACGTGCACCTGCGCGCCCCACATGGATCATTTAACTCCGCCCATTTCACGACAGCAGCCAAGCGCAAGCACCAGCAAGATGCAGAGCTCGCACGACCTCGTGTTCGCCGACCCACTCAAACCTGTGAAGCTGGACGACTTCCGTAACGTGCTCATCCGCCAAGAGGAGACGATCATCTTCGCGCTCATCGAGCGCGCGCAGTTCCCGCGCAACTCGGAGGTCTACGTCAAGCGAAAGCAAACGTGCGTTGTCGTGCTATTTGTGTGTGTGTTGCGTGTTGTTTGCCGCGCAACAACAACAACAACAATAAGCTTGCGCTTGCTTGCTTGTGTGAAAATGAATGGCTGTGAGTGCGTAGACTAACGTATCTGTGCGTGTGCGCGATTGCTTTACAACAGCGGCAGCGTGGCGTTCGGCGGCCTCAAGGGCAAGTACGACTCGTTTGATGGGAGTTTCCTCGTAAGTCATTGCGTATTGTCTTTGCGCTGTGTCTTCTGGTCGCTGTATTAACATTGGGCATTGGCGGATTGTGTATGTGTGCATGTATATGTCTAGGACTTTATGTTCAGCGAGACTGAGAAGCTGCACGCGCTCACGCGCCGCTACACGTCGCCGGACGAGAACGCGTTCTATCCGCACTTGCTGCCGGAGCCGATCCTGCCGAGCCTCAAGTACCCGCAGGTGCTCAAGCCGAACCGCATCAACATCAACGACCAGATCATGAGCGTCTACCTGGAGAAAATCCTCCCGGGTATGACCGAAGCGACCAGCGACCACACCTCGGTACGTTGTTGCTTGTTGTGGCCCAACTTGCTATTTGTATGGATATCACGCTAACAGCCAGCGCTTTATGTTTGTTTGCCTCTATGTAGTTTGGCTCGACTGCGACTGCGGACATTGCAGTCCTGCAAGCGCTCAGCAAGCGCATGCACTTTGGCAAGTTCATTGCGGAAGCCAAGTTCCAGGCCGAGACCGAGCGCTACTCGAAGCTCATTCTCGCCAATGACGCGGCGGGCATCATGGACGCGCTCACGAACTTGGTCGTCGAAGAGGTTCGTATGCTCATTCTTATCTCACACATCGTTCTTTCGCTAGTGGGCTGGCTGGGCTACCTACCTGGTGTGTTTCACTATCTTACTCACCGCTCTTGTAATCATTGAACGGATGCGCAGAAAGTACTGGATCGCGTCAAGTTGAAAGCGTCGACGTACGGCCAAGACCTGGAAGGAAATGGTGCGCCAGCTGCTGTCTCGTCCAGCTCTACCGAGTGGAAGGTCGACCCGCAGCTCATCTCGGACATCTACCGCGACTTTGTGATGCCGCTGACCAAGGAGGTCCAGGTCGCGTACCTGCTGCAGCGCCTGGCGCACCCGAGCATCTCGGTCGCCGGTGTCGAAGGCTCGTTCTGCTGGATCGCCGCGCAGGCCCATTTTGGCGGCGAAGCGCTGAAGAAGGACCATTTCGTCGAAGCAGACTCGATCAGCAAAGTCTTCAACGATGTGAGCGCAAACCGCACGGCGTATGGCGTCGTCCCAATTGAAGACTCGAAGTTGGGCATGATCAAAGAGACCCAGGCGCTGCTCCTGCGCAACTCGCTCAAGGTGTCGGCCGAGATTGTGCTCACAAAGTCCTACGTGTTTGCCGCGAAGGACAAGAACAAAATCAAGACTGGCGACGTGTCCAAGGTGTTCTTGCCGGGTGACGTCGAAGCAAGACTCATTGCGCACATTGAACAGTGTTGGCCCAGCGCGCAGGCCGTCTCTGCAGCAAACGTGACCGAGTCTGCTCAGCGTGCTGCTCAGGATGACTCGAGCATTGCAGTCACCACAGCTGGCGCTGCCGCTGCAGGAGGACTGGAGCAGTTGGATGGGAGCAACACGCTGGCGACGACCACATGGAAACCCTCGAGTGCTGCTGGCGCCGCCACTGGTTTCGGTAACCCGAGCGACACGTCGTTCACCCGCTTTGTGGTCATCTCGCACGGCTACCCGTCGTCCACAGGCAAGGACAAATCTGTCTTGACGATGGACATCAAGCACGAAGTGGGCTCGCTGCTCAGTGCACTGGAGGTGTGGAAAAGCCAGGGCATCAACATGAGCTGCATCGAGTCGATCTACCGCCAGGACAGCGGGGGCTACGACTTCTTTGTCGAGATCGTCGGCCACGTGGACGACGCGAACGTGAAGGACGCGATCGCGAAGCTGCAGGAAGGAGTCTGCGCCGTCAAGCACCTGGGCTCGTACCCGATCGCGAAACGCGAGATCCTGAGCTAGGCGTGCGGTGTACAATTGTCAGCCAACAAGCTTCGCAAAAGCGAATTTGAGAGACCGGTAACGAAAATGGACAAATATTGCATCTTTGAAACACAAAACCAAGGTTTTTTCCTTGTTGTTCTTCTGTTTTTCACGACAAAGTTGTCAAAAAAAATGCGTTACCAGCTACTTACTGCCAGGAAGGGGGTGCTGTAATCAAATCTCAACGTATTCAGCGTCGAGGACGGTCTTGCGTGGGCCCGAGCCGCCGTCGCGCAAGAGATCGATCACTTCGCCCGTCTGGTGGTTGTGGACTGCGAGATGACAAACAAACAATAAGAACCGCACGCCGTCATAACACAATGGTTGATTTAGTCGTGAACGCACACTCATTAGACAATGCCCAATTCACTGGGCCACTTACACTTGAGCTCTTGAAGCGTGACGCCACCGTTCTGACCGACAGACGCCTTGACAGTCACCTGCGCGCGGTACGAGCCAGCCACTGGGTACACGGCTTCTATTCTCCCCACACCATTCACAGCTACAAATACAAACACAGCAACAGATTCGTGAGCATCAAACCGTCCGCAATAGCTACCGTAAATGCCTAGCTACGCAAGGTTGTACTCACTCGATTCCATCCATTGCTGCGGTGTCGAGACGTTCACGCCGCTGCCCATCTGCGAGATGATCCGCGGGTGCGACTGGAGGTGTTCGTTCGCGAGACGGCGCAGCTCGCCAGCGCGCTGCATGGAGCTCTGCATGGCCTTGCCCACGAACGAGAAGATGGTCTTCACCAGTCCACGCACCACGAGCGGCAGCCCTTGCACCAGCGAGTCGAGCTCACGCTGCCCCATCAGCCCTCCTGAACTGGAAGAAGACGTGGCGTCTCCCCCAGAGCGCTGCTTTCGACCGAAGAGGTCGTTCAGGCGGTCGATGTCCGAGTTGACGCCTCCGAAGAGGTCATCAGAGGAGTGGCGAGAGCGGTAGGGGCCGAACACCTTTTGGTACAGCGAGTACACTCCGTAGCCAGCAGCCCCGGCGATGATAAACCCAAACGCGACTGTAACACAACGGGTCATCGTCGTCAATAGCGTTAGACCGCTCCTTTTAGTATATCAATGATACGAGGGCAGAACCACTTACGTGATGTAGACGCAATGAGAGCGCCGGCGCTAAGCAACACCAGTGCTCCGGTCTTCGCAGTCGTGACCCAGTCGTTGTTGCCGTGCTGCTGCCACGGGTTGCGTCGGCTCGAGAAGTAGCACACATGCATGTTGCCCAGTGCACGGCAGCTCTTGCTGCTGTCTATCAAGATCAGCGCTCTCATGGACGACGCCATCAAGACAGCAGATGAAGGCGACATCTGCATTGGACGGATCGGATTGGCGAGCTTTGCATTCGCACTATGGGTGTGTGGCCACGAATGGATCGAGCTAAAGAGCGCCTGAACGGGCGATCCAGGACTCACGCCACCTCCGATGAACCGGGCGACTGGTAAGCTACGATGCACACGCAGCGCCGCCGTCGCTGTCGGTGCATTCGCGATGCAGCGCAACCGCGAGATCATCGCTTCTCAAGTCTTCTTCGCGTCTGGGAAAAACGCGCAATGATCCTCGATTGATGAGCGCATGCAAAATACCAACATTCCGGCTAGCAATTTTTAGGATACCACATCCTAAAATTTGGGAAGTTCCTATTTTACTTATCTTGGGTGCATTTTTCTTACTAGTCCTCTTTAGAGTGTCGAATTATGCTCGTCTTGATTTGAGTAAGAGAGAGCCTATTCTTTTTATAATAAAGAGGGACCGACACGTCCAAAAAAAGAGCGAAAGCTCAGATCAACACTTCTACCTTTCTTTCATAACCAGCTTCAATCAGAGCTCACCACAACAAAGTGTCACCTTGCCGTCACGCGTGAGAGAAGAAGAATGGACTGGCCCATGGACGTAGACGACCGCAACAGCGAGCAGGAAGATGACGAGCTGATCCACTCAGAGGCGCAGATGCAGCTGGTGGTGTGGGTCGTCGCGGGCTGGTTTGTCGCGGCGTCCGTGGTCGCGTCGGTCAAGTTGATCCGCGGTCACCTCAACAACTTCACGCAGCCGATCGTGCAGAGCAAGGTGATGGATGGATGCAGCTGGGCATTGATACATACGCTAGGTGATTAGCAAAGGGGTGTTCTCTCTGACTCTTTAATGTGGGTGTCTGTGTGTTGTGGGTGTCTTTGCTTGCGGACTGGCGACGAGCAGATTGTTGGCATTCTGTGGATGGTGCCGATCTACGCGACGGACTCGTGGCTCTCGCTGCGTTTCAAGGTAATTAGCGTTTGACACATTGCGGAGTTTCCTTTTGGGTCCTTGTGTCATCTAACTTGCGGCTATTGCTCATGCTGTGTGTGGAATAGAACGCAGCGCTGTACCTGGATCTGATGCGCGACTCCTACGAAGGCTACGTGATTTACCTTTTCCTCGCACTCATGATCGCATACCTTGGCGGTGGGAGCGACGAAAAAGTTGTGCAGGTATCTTGTATGGTTCTCCCGCACACTTGAGTATCATAGAGCCCTGTTATTCTAACGATACACATCTATGGGAATCAGATCCTACGCTCGCTGCCGGACCTGCCGCACCCGTACCCGTTCAACAAGTGGTGTGCGCCGATCAAGATGGGTCCCGAGTTCATCCGCGACTGCAAGATGGCGACCATGCAGTTCGTGGCGCTCAAGCCGCTCATGTCGTTCTTCGCGATCGTGCTCGAGGTCAACGGCGTGTACAACCAAGGCAGCTTCAGCGTCAAGACTGGGTACCTCTACACGAGTCTGATCGTCAACACGTCCATCTCGTACGCGTTCTACTACCTCGTGCTCTTCTACCTAGCGCTCGGCGACCAGCTCAAGCCGTACAACCCGGTCCCCAAGTTCCTCTGCATCAAGGCGGTGCTCTTCCTCTCGTTCTGGCAGAGCGTCGTGCTCGCGTTCCTCTCGCGGTTCCAGATCATCCACGAAGTCGGCTCGTGGAGCGTCGAGAACGTCACCACGGGCATCCAGAACCTGCTCATCTGCTTTGAGATGTGCTTCGTCGCGCTCGCGCACCACCGCGCGTTCCCGTACGCGCCGTACGTGCGAACGGATGGCGACGATGGCGACGGGAGCACCCACGCGTCGCTCCGCAGAAACATCCTGTCCGACAACCTCGCGTTTGGCGACGCGATGCGGGACTTTAACGAAGTAATGCCCGTGGTGCTGCCGACGCATTTCAAACCGGGTGCATCGATCCTGAAGGCGAAGAAGAACTTAACCCAGGTCGCGTCGACAGACCTCTTTGCCGCCGAGAACGCGAGGCTCTTGAACGCCGAGCACGAGGCGGCAGACGAAAGAGACCCGGACGCTGCCAAACGCGGCTGGAAGCTCTGAGGGAACGTTTTCGCGATACAGGGGAACGCTAATGCACAAAAGACAATCGACGCCTTATCTATTTGAACAGCCATTTAACTCCTTCCTGCTTTTGAATCCAATACCATTTCCCCAGTTGCTTTTTGCCTTTGCGATCAAACACAATCGTGGCACTTATTCGTCCTGTTCCTTCCGAATCTTGAAATTGCGCAAATCGTCCTGACCAACGAGCTCGAGCCCCTTTTCGTTTGCGAGATGCAGCATGCAAATAAAGTAGAACGACACCGTGACATCCGAAGGAACCTGAACGAAAGGACAAACAAATAACAACAGAGTCAGTAAACAATACAACAACAAAAAACAAATGTACAATGAGCAGAGCCAACAAGCACGACGAGACGTACTCGGTCCGAAACGCTCTGCACCACACTCTCAAAAGTGGTATCTTCGATGGACGTGCGCGTTTCAAAGTCGTCGCTTAGACGTTCCACTTCTGCTGCTGTCTCTTGTTCGGCCGTCGTCGCTGCCGAATCGTCTCCAAGCAGCTTCGTCTCCTTCTCCAGATGATCCCAGATGTTGTGCTTGAGTTTCTTCACGTCCACACGCTTCGCGAAGCGTTCGTAATGCACATCAATCTTCTCCACCACACGGTTCGCGGATATCAAACCTTCAGTCGAGTACAGATCGTCGTCGGCATCGTCCGTTCCGTCATAATCGTAGTCGTCTCCATAGTTGCTGACACTGTGATCACGTTCATCTCTTGGACTGCTCTCATACTTCACATCTTCATTCTCACGGTATGTGGCATCCAGCGCGCTCGAGATGAAATCGTTGGTGTCCTGCGCTTGGCCCTGCTGTCTCTTGAAAAAGCGGAGCTTTGGCTTCATAAAGTGCTGGAAGAACACCCCAATTTCAACGTGCGAGTCAACCGGGAAAACTAGCTCGGAGGCCTTTTGGTCCTGACGCTTTGCCGCAATCTTTGACGTCGTGATGGAGGAAACAGCACGTGGCTGCTTCAGCAAAGTCTTCAAATCAGGCTCGTCAGCAGCAAAAAAATCGATGACAGCAGCCTTCTGGTCAGCCGCTGTCTTCTTTCCACGAGGGGTTTTAGGAGCCTTGCTCACCCCAGACTCATCTTCTTCACCGTCTGAAGCTTCCATCAATGTGAGCTCATCAACTCCCTTGCTCTCCGCTTTCACTTGCTTTGACTGAACCTTACGGACAGCAGGGAACTTCCAATGCACTGGTCCAGCCCAGTTGCGCAGCATCTTTACATCAAAGTACGAGTAATCGTCTGTTCCGTTCAGGTCGTCGTTCGCAGACGTTGCGGAGCGAAGAAGTGCGTTCTCGATCATCATCGTGTACGCGGTCGCCTCTTCCTTGACTTGGGCGGTTCCCTGAGCCCTCGACTTGAAAAAATCGGCAGCATTCGCAGTCGTGTCCAACACATCAATGATTTGCTGGGTTCCAAACTCAGACTCCACTTGACTTGCCAGCATTTGGCTTCCATCGAAATGTTCCGAGTCTTCCGCTTGGCTAGGTTCGGCATCGAGGTTGGCATCAGTCGCATTTTCGTCATCATTGCCGTCGTCACCACCACCGAAGTCGAAGTCATTGTTGTCCTCAGTGTCTTCCATGTCAACGTCCATGTCTTCAGCTGCCCCCTCGTCCACTTCTTCGATCACGTCCATAGGCTGTGAAGGATCATCCATGTCGTCAAAATCCAAACGAGCCCGGACTGGAGTTGTTTCATTGATTGAGAGGCGCTTTGGCTTGACAGGAGTCTTGATCAAGTGCTCGCTCGTAGTTTTGACCTTGAGTTGCGGAGCCTCGTCACCGTAGTATTCGTCCAGCTGCTCGTACAAACGACTGAGCGGTGGGCAGACCTCAAATGACTACATCATCATATTATAAATCCCCACAAACACAGAGATGTTAGTATCGCACACTGAGGAACAGCAATCACTCTGAAGAAAACAAAGCAATCGGTTTCGTACCTGAACATCCTCAGTGAAACACGCGAGAGTTCCAAACAAGGACAAATTGATCCGCTTGTTTGGATCCGACACCTCAGTCTTCACTTTCACCTCTTCCTTCTCTTGCTTTTCGAGATGAAGCGGCTTGCGGGTCGAGACACCAACGTCCGAGGAGTTGAGCAGGATCTTACAACCGTCGTAGAGACCAAGGTTCGCAAGCAGCATGCCCTTTGCACCACCTTCGTCGAACGACTGCGACATCTTGTGGAAAAGAGGATCAGCTTCGAATTCAAGCTCGTAGTTCTTGAGGTTGATGTTGTTCAAGTTCTTCTCGATCGTTTTCGCAGCAGTGTGAGTCTTTCTCGCCTTGCGCGCTGATTTCGGTTCGTCTGGGTTTTCTTCGTCGTCTGAGTCAGCTGGAGAGAAGAGGGCAAACAAGAAGGTTAATCAGTCAGGTCCTGCAGTTTAAATCAAACTGATAATGACCCAGTTCGTCCGTACCTTGCTGCTTGCTGCTGTTTTCGTCGGTACGCGACAGGTTCTCCAGGATCTTGTACGAGGAATTCCACGTATCGTCCACTCGGTACGAGTAAATCTTGATACTCGCATCGAGCGTGCAACTCGCTTTCTGGAAGTTGTACGTATCGTCAGGATCTTCTTCATCCTCCTTGCTACGAGTTCAAAACAAGGTTGCAAAGGTTCATGTCAGAGTCACCACGATAGTCATACCCCCCCCCCATCATTTACAGTATCCAAAGCTCTATGCTTACCGAGATGACCCGAGGATATCCTCCATGTGGTCGATCAAATGCAGCGACCACGAGTTCTTCACATTGATTTTCTGAAAGCGGCAAAATATAAACAACACACACCAAGCGTTAGTGAATCCATCGCTGCACAGGGGACGCTTTGCAACCGTGCTTCCTTTTCCCCTCGCGCAATACGAAATACATACGTTTTCCGAAGACATCTTGATAATTGTCGAGTACATATCACTGATGTACTGGCGGTTGTTGTTGCTCGTCGTCGTGCTCATGGTGCGCGAGAAAGTGCTCCCCGCTCCGCTTCTCGCAGCGCCGCCACTGCCGCTTCCCGGCGCTCCTCCCGTCACGTCATCTCCGCTTTTCTTGCTAGCACCGCCGCTGTTGCCACTGAGCGTGAGCGACTTGCGGCGCTGCAGGAACGCGAGCGACTGGCGTCGGCGTCGGCGGCGCGCGACCTCGTCTTCGTCGTTGACCGTGCCGGGTGTGTTCACGGGGCCGCGCTTGCGCTTCGTGGTGACGGGCGTGGACGGCGTCGTGCCGGCATCGCTCTCCTGGGCGTTTCCGCCTTCGCCGCTACCCGCGGCCGCGTCGAAGAAGCTCTCGTCAAAGGCCGCGTCTTCCCCGTCGCTCACCATTCTGTCTATGAGTTTGTTCGTCTTCCGCTGCCTATTGAGGCGCGCGCAAACTGTAAGAGTGCGTGCAAAGAAGGAAGCGTTCAAAATCTCAAAACAGCCAGAAAGGGAGGTATCCTAGTTTAAATATAAGGAACCTATTCTCGAGGCTCAAAACGGATAATTACTATTTGAAAGTGTCATGGTCCTCGTTTCAAGAAGGAAAAATAGGTTTCAAAAGTGGGCCACATAAGAATGAAGTGTCCTAATTAGGACAAAAACAGGTTGAAGTGGTTGACTTCAACTGCCATCGATGATGGATATTTATAGTCGCTCATGCACGTATTCAGCATCAACTACAACTGCCACCTTGATGCAGTAGATTGGCGAAGCCTCATTTCATAATTGAGGCTAGAAGCACGCGTGAAGCCCTGCATTCTGTATCTACGAGGCAAGTCGCCACCAGTGGTGAGAGACCTCATCGTCACAATGAAGCGGCAGGACGCGATCTCGTATTTCCAGCAGAAAACCGAGGAGAATCCGATGGACGCCGACGGGCACCACAACCTCTCGGTGCTCTACAAGTCCGCCGGCGACCATGAGATGTACGCACGACACGCGCGTATCGCACTGCTCACGCAGCACGGTGGACCGAAAGTGTGGAACGAAATGGCGCTGGCGCTCATGGAGGAGGACAAGCTCGACGAAGCGCAGGCAAAGCTCCAAGAGGTGATCGCGTACTGGCCCACGTTTCCCTATTCGTACGTCAACGTGTCGGTGCTGCTGGCGAAAAAGGGGCGGTACCACGAAGCGCTGCCATTCTGCACCTCGGCGCTCAAGTACGCCCCTCGGGACCCCGCGCTGCACCGGAACATCGCCAAAGTGTACGAGAGTCTGGGGCGAAGCACCGACGCGCTCTCGCACTACCGGCGCGCGCTGGCGCTCGCTCCAGATAATAGCGAGATCGCAAAGCGAGTCGCGCTACTGAGCCTCTCGCGAGGTCAGACCAGCAGCTCCATCACGCACTTCAACCACTACCGGGCGCTGAAAGGCGAGCACTACGACCTCAAGCTTTGACATACCATACAACAGCAATATACTTCTAGTCCTTAGATCCTATAGACTCAGGTGTCTTGGCTTTGAGAGGTAGGTAGGTTGTCTGGGTGCTCTAACAAGAAACCGAGAACTGTGACAGGAGTGTATCTATCCATCCGACCCCATCAGTCTAAACAGCACCGCCAGCGGCCGCTTCTATCGAAGCCCAAGAGAAGCCAGTGCTTGTTCTGCAGCGAGCAACTAAGAAAGCGTGGTGGTGCCAAACCAACTTCAATCGTCTATTTTCCGCCTGATGGGCTTCGACGCATGATGACAACTGGTGCCTATCTACCTATCTATCTGTCGACTCCCATCCATCCATCGAACTCTATTTCTCTACAATCTGTCAGCCTGTCTCTCACTCACTTTAGCCAGCTGATCCCCATCAAAAGAAAAAGAACCCGAGCAGCTTTAGCGCAAGCACACATCCTCCATGCATATAGCAATGAGAGGGGGTTATTTTCGTCATGATGCCATCCATCCTCGTGGTCTTTTGCACAAGTCTTTCCCTCATGGGCGAGATAATTTTACGCCTTCTTATTATACAGCGAGGAGGCGACGAGGGGAGACTTTCTTGTTGACCGATTTGCCGTGTCTGACTGACCAAGTCTCATAGTGAGAGACCGAGCGAGCGAGGGCGGAAAGGATCAAAGGCGTAGACAAGATGAGATCTTACTCTTTTGGCTTCAAACCTGACAGCTGACCGCCCTCTGGATCTGTTGCGGAAAGGTCCCCAAATCGGGTGCTGAACTCTTGAACTCGCGCGTAACTCTCGACTTTCTTCGTGAGCCACATTCCGCATTATCGAGCCGCGTGCGTCATTGAAAGTTGCTGCCGTCGCAAAGGCAAGCACTTGCCACCAAGTGACGAAGCGCCTGTCACCCGGCTTTTGCAGTAGAGCAGCAAACGTGACTCAGTCATTTTCAGGAAGCAGACAATGAAGCGATCACTTGACCGGGTCTCGGTGTCTTCGGCAGACGGCGCGGTGGCGCTCAATAGCGGCGACGAGGTCTTTGTGCGACAGACCAAGAAGTGCGTCACGTGCCAGCTCAGCTCGCTTGCTTCCGCTTCATCGTCGCCATCATCGAGCCATGCAGTGTCGGACCAGCTCCAAACGTACTCTCCTTCAGCCCTCCAGCAGCAACAGCTAGCTCTGTCCCGGCGGCGCGACTGTGACCTGCATGTATATTTAAAAGAGGAAGGGCTCATCCGACTCATCTTCGGGTACCTGGACGTGCGCGACCACCAGCTGATTCGCGGCTGCTGTCGAGGCTGGAAGCAGCTCGTCCAGACGCTCGACTTGGACGTGCTCGACATGTCGCGCCGGTCACCACTGACGCCTGCGACGATCGACCGCGCGTTCCTCTCGGTCATCCACAACTACAGCCGTGTGCTGAACCTAGATCTGTCGGGTCAGCGATCGCTCAACGACCGTGACCTGCTGGTGCTCGCATCCTGCTTCTGGTCGAACCTGGAGCACATCAACTTCGACGACTGCCTCGACGTGACAGACTTTGGTTTGCTCTCGGTGCTCAACGCACAGTCGCTCAAGCTCAAGAGTGTGTCGATGCGTCACTGCAAGCAGATCACGGGCAACTTCGCCAAGCACCAGATCACAGGACGTCACCCGTCGCTGGTGAAACTCGACTTTTACGACACGCGTGTCGGGTTCAGCCTCATGAACGGCCTCGAGATTGTTTTTCCGTCGCTCCAGGAGATCCACGCGCTCCACACGCCAGCGCACCTCGAGTTTTTTCAGCAGCAGAAGTGGCAGGACCTCGTGGACGACCTCGTCTTCCTCGTGACCAACGAAATGGTCGACCTGCCGCACTTGCAGGGACTTCAGGCCGAGTTTGCGTTCCGATCGCGGCTGCTGCTAAATGAGTCGAGTGCCAGTGACGGCGCCAATCAACAGAGCCAAGTCTTCCAGCGAACGCTGTTGCGCGAAGGCAAGCGCGCGCTGATGAACGTGCCGCTGCAGCGCGGCGACTGGAACTCGGCGCTGCTCTTTGCGTGCGAGAACGGACTCATTGATCTGATCCCCGAGCTGGTCGCGTGTGGCGGATCTGACGTGGACGTGACTGACAAAGAGGGTGCAACGCCGCTCTGTGTCGCCGTGACGAATGGGCTGAGCGAGGTGGTGCAAGTGTTGCTCCAGGCTGGCGCAGATATCAACAAGCGCACCTACTGCCTCGCCACACCGCTATACATCGCGAGTGAGATGAACTGGGAGGACATTGTCGACATGCTGCTTCAAAGCAATGCGCGCACAGATTGTGCGGTCGTCGGCGGCGCGACTGCGCTGTGCGTGGCTGCGAAGAACGGCAACCGGTCGACGGTCTCGCGGCTTTTGGACGCGGAAGCGCAGCGCATGCCTCCGGGTTCTGGACTGCTGATGGTGCCGTCTTCAGCTCAGCGCGATCAGATGCAGTATGTGCAAGCGCTGTTTCTCGCCTGCGAGCGCGGCCACGGCGGCATCGTCGCGGATATCCTGAGCCGCATGAACATTAGCGCGAACGTGCTGATGGACAACAGCGTCACGCCGCTGTACCTTGCCTGCCAGATGGGCCACGACGACATCGTCGACTTTCTGCTGCAGCGCGGCGCAAACCCGAATTTCCGACGCCCGAATGGTGGCGTTTCGTGTCTGTACATCGCAGCGCAGGAAGGCAAGCACCACATTGTCGAGCGACTCATCCGCGCGAACGTGAACATCCACGCGCGCATGGAGGACCTCTCGACCGCGCTGCACATCGCCGCGCGCATGGGGCACTTGAAAGTCGCGCGTGTGCTACTGCGCGAAGGCTCTTGCATCAACGACCAAACGCGATCGGGGCTCACGCCGCTGTACATCGCCTGTGAAGAAGGGCATCTCGAGATCGTGCATTTTCTACTGCAGCACTGCGCAGAGCTGGACCGACAGACGAAGAACGGCACGACACCGCTTTTTGTCGCAAGTCAAAAGGGTCACGTCGGCGTTGTACGGGCGCTGCTCGTCGCTGGTGCGAACGCGCAGTTACCCAAGCACAACGGCACGTGCCCCATGGACGCGGCGTCGCTGCTGGGCAACTACGAGGTTACGAAGCTACTGCTGCAGTTCGGCGCGCGTGTCGGCGGACTCTCGCTGCACTTTGCCGAGCGCCGCCGCGACCTCAAGCTGCAGGCGCTGCTCATGGACCGCTACTACGCGCAGCACTTTCAGCAGCAGCAGCCGGTGCCGCTGGCGATCGCATTGCATCCGTTCTAGAAGAGCAAGAGGAAGAGAGAAAGATGAGATGACAAGAAAGAGAGAGATAGAGAGAGAGAGATGTAGATACGGATAGAGTAGTGGCAGGAACAAGAGCTCGACGTGTACCATAGCATAATTTAATAGGAAGAAGACCCACAGCAAGAGCAGCAGCTTGGTCCTCCATCATATCTATCTGCTTCACATGCCATCGTTCCTGACGAACAGTGGTATTCGGCCAATCAAATATTTGTTGAATACATTTCAGCCAATAAAATTGGATGTATTTGCGCGCTTGATCCAAGCAGCGTTCAAAAAGCAATTTGTGTGACCACCACCACCACCGTCAAGCGAGATGGCGACGTGGTTCCAGAAGGAGATCCGGCTGACGGCCCCGAACCGAGGCTTCCACTGTACGTGACCGCTACGGGCATACGCAGAGCACGCTGTACCATTCTGTATGTAAACGTGTGGACTGTATGAACTGATGTGTCTTGTTGCGCTCGTTTCTTGCGAATGGCGCCAGTGGTGACGCGTGAAATCGAGAAGCAGGTATGCCACGTCCGTTCCAATTCCAAAAGGTCCAGAGCAAATGGCTGCTCACAGTAAAAACATCGTCGATAGCTAACGGTGTACGTGTGCCGCATGTGCATTGCATTGCTGTAGATTCCAGAGATGGCCCGAGTGAAAGTCGGGATGGCGAACTTGTTCATCAAGCACACGTCGGCATCGCTCTCGATCAACGAAAACTGCGACGCGGATGTCCGGTACGAGAGCAACTCCGCCCAGCATACCATCTAACGACGGTGTTATGGATACAGCAGTCGACGCATGGCAACTAACACGCACTGGCGCACTTGGTTACATACATGTAGCACTGACATGGAAGCCGCGTTCAACCGCATTGTACCGGAGACCTGGAACAAGTACGTTGCATTAGGACACGGTACAATTACAGTATTGCTGTTTGACATGAAGAGCTAACGTGAGGCTTTCTTCCAAAATAGGGAGATCTTCCGTCACACCATGGAAGGAGACGGTACGAGGGCCTTACGCAGCGCCAAAGACAGAGAAGTATGGCCCTGTATTGTGGGTGCTCATGCGGATCAACTGTGTGTTTGTGTACTTTTGCAGACGACATGCCTGGCCACGTCAAGTCGACGCTCATCGGCGCTTCGCTCAACATCCCGATCACGAACGGCAAGTTCAACCTCGGCACGTGGCAAGGTCAGGGACAGTATTTGTGTTTTGTTTAAAGACATGTATTAGGACAGCAACATTACTTATTTTGTCGATTTACGACTCATTATTCTCTTGCTGACTTTGCTTCAACATGTAACGTTAGGCATTTACTTGTGCGAGCACCGCAACGCCGGCGGCTGGGGCGGCGGTCACGAGCGCAAGATCGTGATCACCATTCAGGGCTCGACCGCCTGATTGTCTTCTTCACCTTCTTCATGCTGCTGAGAGTCTGAATCTATCAGCATAGGCTCGCCATCTTCAGCACCGAATCGATCCTCTTGCTTTGCAAGCATTTGCTGGAGCTCGGCGAAGTGGTAGATTGCGTGCCATGGCGGCACAGCCCCCGGGATAAGCTTTAAATTGTAACACATCCGTGCACTGAACACTGGTCGGTAGCTCTTGCTGCGGTCGATGGGGATCGGGAAGCCCTGCACGGCTCCATTCAGTAGGAACGCGAGGTTGCCTTCGAGCAGATCGACGAGCACGCCCACGCGGTCATTTTCCTTGAACGGCTGCGCTTGTAGGAAGTTCACGCCTGAAGGCAAGCGTGGGCGCGGACCTCGAAATGCGCCGTTTGTGATGAAGCCACTCTCGCAGTACATGATCGCAGGCATGTTGTCGCACGCGGGCGTCGGCATGGACAGGAGCCGCACGGACTGCTGGAAGTTGGTGCCGAACTGGAAACCAGTGCGTTCCACCGCGATGCCGACGTAGCTGACGTCACTGAGCCCTTCGCACTCCCAATAGCTTACGGCATCCGGAATGCAAGCGCGATCGCCAAAGATCGAGCCTGTCGTGAGCCCCCAGTTGGTGATGTACCGCTCTTCATCGGCAATGCGCACGTCACGTCCCAGCTGCATCGCGTCGAAGCGCACGTCAAACTGGTCTATACAAGCAGCAGTAAGCGCACACATTGTTAACATTACACCACCAATACATCCACTCTGAGGTCAGTGCATTAACATATAGCATTACACGCACATATCATGACGACGTGCAGTCGCCGCAGCAGCATGATGAGCAGCGCTGGGTCGAGGCGACTCTCCCTCGACGGCGAGAGGCGCGGCAGCTCCACGCTCGGCATGTGCTTTCGCATGTGCGTGACGATCCAGTGCCACACGGCGGCGCCATCCTGCTCTATGTCCTTGTGCGCGTGCAGGAGCTGCGCCACCTCCTTCGCGTCCAGGAACTCGAGCAGGTGCGAGACATCGGTGATCGTCATTCTGGTTGCTGCCGTTGACGTGAATGCCACAGTGGTTTGTTTTGATTTTTTGGCAATACCCGAGCCGAATAGCGAGTGTCTATTGGTTGAAAATAGTTCATTTAAATGTTGTTATTGGCTGAAATAGTGTGAGAATATTTTGTATACGAGGTATACATCGAGGGTATGAGGGCACACAAGACCACTGTCATCTGAAGTTCGAAATGTGTTTTGAGAGAACGAACCACAAATCAAAAGAGCGGACAAGGAAGGATGCTCGCGGTGTCGCTGCTCGCGTGGCTGCCGCTGGGCGTCGCGCTCGGCATCCCGTCGGGAGTGATCAAAGAGCGTCTGGAGAACAACTCGCTGAAGCGCTGGGCGCTCACGCTCGCCCCGCTGTTGCTGGCGCCGCTGGTCAGTCACACTACCTGATGGGAATCATCGCAACTTGATTTGGGCAATTATATGCTGACAATTATTATGCTTGTATATCTGTTGTTATAACAGTTCCCAGTGCGACAAGCAGTGGCGCTTCTCGGCGGATTCTTTGCTGGACGCGAAATTGGCGCGTCGCTCGTGGGTGTGGGGCTCACGGGTGGCATCGCGACAGGCAAGAGCACGGTGTCCAAGACCTTCCAGGAGGCTGGCGCAGTGATCGTTGACGCGGATGTGATCGCAAGACAAGTGGTGATGCCAGGACAGGGCGCGCACAAGGCGATCGTCAAGGCCTTTGGCGAGGAAGTGCTGAATGCAGAGGACAAGACGCTCAACCGCGCGAAGCTCGGATCGATCATCTTCAGCGACCCAGCGAAGCGAAAGCTTCTGAACGCCTGTACCCACGTACGTATTAGACGCATCTTCATGCACGCAATGGAACTCGACAGATACTGGGGCAGCTAATTCACTTAGCCTCGCTTTATGATTTGTGTCACCAATCTAGAAATTCATCATCTGGGAAATGTTCAAGCAGCTTGCGTACAACCGGTTGATCCTGCGCAAGCGGGTCGTGGTGTTTGATGCGCCGCTGCTCTTTGAGACCTCGCTGCTGGAGCACTTCTGCTACCCGACGATCGTCGTCGCGTGCTCGGAAGCCAATGAACTGGACCGTCTCGTCAAGCGCGACAACATCAGTCAGGAGGACGCCGAGAAGCGCGTCCGGTCGCAGATGAAGCTCCACGAGAAAGTCAAGAAAGCCAACCTGGTGATCCACAACGACGGCACGCTGGGCGAGCTCCTTCAGAACGCTCGCCAGATGCTGCAGCGCACTGCGACGCTCGTCGGCGCCTCGAAGGAACTCAAACTCTGATGAGTCACAATCTATCTGATGTCACAATTTTGAGTCGATACGAACAATTGCATGGTAACTTTCAGATGTTTCAGTTTGTAACGAACAAAATTAACGGTTGAAAGTCACAACAGCGCGCCAAATGTCTGCAAATTGGAAATTGTCGCGCGAAAAGCAAGCAGCCATCTCCATTTGCAGCAGCAAAAGCACTTGACTGCATCTGTGCATCTGCTCTCCGTGCTTCACGCAGTCAAGCCCACCCGAGCGACCCACTGCTGCTTAAGTGCAACCGCCATGTCGAAGCGCAAGAAGGGCGTGTCGCTGGAGGAGAAGCGCGAGCGCATCCTGCACATCTACCACGACTCCAAGGACGTGTTCAACCTCAAGGAGGTCGAGAAGATCGGCGCGAAGGCGGGCGTCGGTAAGTTCTGCATGCTGCTCGTGGTACATAAACGTATTTGTGTATATACTGACGGCCATGGTGTCTTTTGTGCATGTGTCTGTGCTTTCCACTTGTACATAGTGTTGCAGACGATTAAGGATGTGAACCAAGCGCTCGTGGACGACAGCCTCGTAGACTGCGACAAGGTGTGGTTGCCACACGCACACAACGTATTTTTGTATTATCTGTTGTGCTAGATACTTATTGTACTCGCGTTCGCCTATCATGCATTCTGTGCGGCTCCAGATTGGCTCGGGCAACTACTTCTGGTCGTTCCCGTCGAAGGTGTCGCAGGCGAGGAAGCGCAAGCTGGGCGAGCTGGAGCAGCGCAAGGCGACTGCGCAGGAGAAGCTCGCGAAAGTGAAGCTCAGCATCGACACCCAAAAGAACATGCGCACGGACTCGGTGAGTTGCTGTCTCTGTTTGAAGTCAAAGGCAAATGCGTCCGTACTTTAAAAAAAGCCATCAAATGACTCTGTTTTGCCGTTTGTGTAGGACGATCGTGTGCAAAAGCTGCAGCACCTAGCAGAATTACGGGAGAGCGTGAAGGATCTCAAGACCAAAACCCAGCACTTGGCGGACAACGACCCCGAGATCCTCGACAAACTGGGTAACGTACTTGTTGATTTCTTTATTTTAATGGGGAATGGCTTGAGCTCTGCACTGACCAACATTCTATGCTCAACCACAGAGAAAAATGTCCAGGTTGCGAAACTTGGCGCTGACCGCTGGACTGGTATGCCTACAAGCTTACTACACGTATCTTGATATGAAAAGTCTGCTTGTCTTGTGTACCGTGTTGACACTCTCCACTGTGTGATTTGTGTGTAGACAACGTGTTCACGATGAGGTCGTGGGTCACGAACAAGCGCGGCTGCGCTTCGTCAGAGGTATAGCACATTGTGATCCTTCCATCTCTTGGGATTGCTGCATGTGGCGAATTATACTCACACGATTTGATGTTGCTCAGGTGGACAAGTGGCTCGGAATTAAAGACGACTTCGACTATATTGAATAACGAGTTTTGGGATTGTTTTGCTTGGTGTTAACTCTTCTACGGCGTTGTTCTACGCTCTGTCTCTGACTCTCTTCGTTTAAATTCTACCAGCTGAAGACTTCTTTGTGGAAGTCATAGTGGCACATGCGAGCGAGCGCCTGCGCCTCGGCGGTCATTGCCGGCGGTCCGCACGCCAGCACTGCGACGCGTCCGCCAGATCTGAAGTTGTTGTCTGTGTTGTTGATGCGGATCACGTGGCTCAACGTCGGACGTCCGCCCTTGTAGAGCAGCTTCTCGCCCGTTTGGCGCACCACAGAGCCGTCGCCCTTGGCATTCGAGACGTGGAAGCTCCAGTTCACATTCGGGGACGCTGCTGCGCCTCCTGGGGTGCTGACTGAGATCGTCCCAGTCTCAAGTGGATCATTGGGGTCCTGGATGCTCGAACTCGAAGTGTTGGAGGCTCCACTGGACTCGATCTGCTGCGATGACATGAAGTCGTCGATCATCAGCAAGTGGTCAGAGCTCTGTACGGACCAGACTACGGACCACTCCTGCTGTTGCTGCTGCTGTGGTGTCGTCTTCCCCGATAGAATCTTGCTGCGCAGACGCTTCTGGTTGATCAGACTCACGAACGGAGTGATGCCCACGCCTCCAGCGATCACAATGACGACATCGTACCGATCCGCATCCAGCGACAGGTTCCCGAACGGACCACAGAGACTCACAGGCACAACGTGCTTCTTGAGCGCTTCGTCCACCAGCTTGCGCGTGAAAGTCCTTTCGCCCATGGCTTTGACGCAGAAGCCGACGGATTTGCCATTGGGCGTCACGATTGCCGAGAAAGGGTGCCACTGCGTACGCGAGACTGACGGGAGCTTGATCCAGAAGAACGATCCAGGACGCACCTTCAATGCAAGCTTCTCGGTCTGTTTCGTCTGCCGAAGCACGAGCGTTGCAGTCTGGTGGAGCTGCACCGAGGAGATGTTTGCCTGGAAAGTCGACGTCGCCGACACAGTCCATTGAGCCAGCAAGCCGACCACGTACAGCCCAAGCGGAACCGCCAACGCGACACCAATCACCTTTGGCGCATGCAGGATCGTGAATACGAGACCGACTGGCGCCAACACGCGGTGGCTGACGTAGAAGAGCTCGTACGCTCTGCGACGAATGTACTCGTTCGCTAAAATAGCCATCGCCAGGAACGAGAGCAACGCGATGAAGCCGTAGAATGGCACGACCCCGCCATACTCTTCGGATTCGAAGACGCTCGTGACCTGAACCACTTCAACCAGGTGCACGACCACTGCGACTGTCATTGCGACGCCAAGCCAGCGATGGAACTTGACGATACGCTCAAACGAGCTGCCGAAGAAAATAGACCACAGCGGCACTCGGGACACCGGCAGCAGCAGGAACATGAGCGTGAGCAGCGCTACTTGGCCCGTGATCACCTGCGCACTCTCCTGTGCATTCAAGTTCAGCACCACGAGCGACGCCACTGCACCACTAAACGTCAGGATGACCAGCGCTTCACCGACTTTGAGGTCCGCGAGCGTCTGGTGCAAGAGCGTCCGCGGGTACAAGACGAAGCGTTTGAAGGTCGTCAACTTTCCTGGTGCTGGCAGGGACGACAGAGACAACGGAGGTCCCAGAATCGTGTAGTGGAGCAGCAACCACCCCACTGACGTGCTGCAGAGCACCCACGTGGTCAGCAAGCCACACACCAGCAGGAACAGGAAAGCCACACCACCGACGATCGCAGGGCAATTGTGCTCGTCTCCACAAAATGGCTCCGCCACACGGAGAATTGGCCTTCCTTGGTTCTGGTCGGAGTTGGAATTCGCGTCCCCCGACACGTTCGGCTTCTTTGTGGTCGGTGGCACCGTGAACGTCTCGTTTGTTCCCTCGGCCGTAGCGATTGGTGTTGGGGTATTGGTGGCTGCACCCGCACCATTATCCGAGTCAATAGGTGCAATAGTTAATGCAGGCGGTTGAGTTGTTGCATCTGGATTCGCCTCAACTGGCGCTACTGATGTAGTTGCAGTACTTGGTACCGGTGCAGCTGTCGTTGGTGGTGGTGCGGTGGTGATTGGCTCTGGAGTAAATCGGTACGACACCGAGCCTCGGGTGCCATGCTTGTGACCAGAGATTGGCCACGACGCTCCATACGCCCAGATGAAAATCGCGTCCTTGGTCACGTCGATCGGGATGTCCGTGGCCGTCGCAGCCGTGAGCGTGCGCTGGTAGCGGAAGGTCTTGGTCGAGATGCTCGCTGCGCTGACGACAAAGCCACTCTGGTCGCTGGCCTTCACGACTGCGCTCTTGGATTTCCCATTGAGCACGTACGCCTCGAGCGAGCCCACGGACGCCTGGAAAAGCATCACGTTCGTGTGTGGAGTGCTCACCATGTTGCCTGAAGCTGAGAGCCCGACCGCGAACCACCCAGCGTCCTTGACGACTGCAGACGAGAGCCCAAACTCCATGCACACCTGGACGCCCTTGACGAGCGACTTGATCGTCAGCGGACTCGAGCCGAAGGGCTGCGGCGCGAGAGCCCAAAACTCGGCGCTCGTGCAGATGTAATCATTCGTCACTGCCTCACTCGCTGCGTGGAATGAGCTCACAGCCAAGAAGAAGGAGAGCAGCGCGATCTTGAGCGCACACCGCTGCCATCGCCACCGCGCTCTTTCTGCCATCTTTGCGTCCGTTGTGGTAATGGCGGTGGTGGCGGAGGATGGCTTGGAAGTGTGGCTTGTTGGTCGCTCAGCGACAGGCGGACGGGACGGGATGCTGAACGGCAGACGGACGGGCGTTTTGATTTCCCCCAAAGCGGAGAAATATAACAGTCAGCGCATGCGACGGTGTGGAGGCGCGCCTGCGCAGGAAACCTTCGACTCAAGCCTCGCGTTCGCGTCTTTTTCTTCCATCATCGCTTTTTTTACAACACGTGTGCCTCTTCGTATTAGCTCTTCGATTTTAGAGGTTGAAAAACTTGTATGTTTTTATGCACCTGTCAGTTGCCAGAGCAATTTTCAATACACTTCTGTTTAGAAAAACCTTTATAAAATTATGATGAGAGTGAACGTAGGTGCACACCACATGAAGGTCGAAATGGCAACACTTTGGATATGAGAACGAAGCAAAACTGGGATTATTGGAAAAGCTCTCTCGCTTGGGATGTTATATTTGAATAGGAATAATTTCACACTCTGTTCTCTCTCCTTATCATGCAGTGGTGTAACAATACAGGTCTCTACCATTCGAAGACCTCTTTGTGGAAATCAAAGCCGCACTGGCGCGCCAGCGCCTGCGCCTCGACGCACATCGTCGGCGGACCGCACGCCAAGACCGCCACGCGGCGCTTCATGAAGCGCGAGTTGTTGAGCATCTCATCCAGCA
>JAASGK010000315.1:0-28352 GCA_023334195.1 Globisporangium emineosum
AATGCATGTTATGGGTATGACCCAAATTTGATTTACCCGGTTACGGAAGGGGTGTCGCGCCGTCCGTCCCCACACTGATGTGTACCTGTTTTTGCGGAAAATCGAGCGAACTTCTCCAACTTTGGAGACACACTCCAGATGGGGTTAGGTTAATAATCGTATCCTCCCCAATCTGCTATTGTGTGCAACAGGAACAGGAACATATCGAGCCGTGTTTTTTAGGTCACTGCCCCAACCCTCAGACAAAAATTTGACCAATTTATACGAGTTTAATGTTGATTTTTGACCAATTTCCATAGGGATATTAAGCCCTTCATAAATTATAAATTGGGTACACTCAATTTCTAAATATAGCAACGACATAACAGACCGGATACGAATATGCGATGAACCACAAATGCGCCATGCATTCGCCATTAGACAAGCAAGAAGCAAGACGCCCAAGAAGGAAGAAAGCCGAAGCGCTTGATCTCCATCTGCGCTGTCGCCTTCCATTCGCACAACAAACAAATAGATAGCAGCAGACCATCACCACCAGCAACATAATCACAACCAAGCCATGACCAAGATCCACTTCTTCACGGACGAGTTCCCAGACAAGGACTACCGCGCGACCACGGCGTCGGCGCACCCGCAGACCAAGCTCTGGCCGGCGTACCTGCCCATGGACGACGACCGGGTCTTCATCTTCGAGCGCAGCAAGAACGCGCAGCTCGTGGTGTACACGGCCAACTACGCGGACCGCGAGAAGCGCGCGCTGGACCCCAAGTGGCCGCTCGACATCAACTGGCAGAGCTTCGGCTGGACGACCCAGCCCACGAGCAACGCCACGGGCGTCGTGGAGCGCAAGATGGCCTGGGGGTACGCGCACAAGCCCATGGCAGCGGACGCCAACTCTACTACGAGTGACATGTGCTCGTACGGCTCGCAGTTCCAGATCACGCTCAACGCGCTGCCGAGCCGCGTCGCACACCTCTACTTCGACAGCAAGGGGCGGCTCGTGCTGCAAACGACGATCAGCGACATCGTGTCGCGGCTGCTCAAAGTGTTTGTGTGTACGACCAACTCGCGTGCGTTCGTGCCGAAAGTCCTCTACGTGGAGCTCTACGGCACGGACCTGGCGTCTGGAGACGACACCTACGAGCGGATCACCGTGTCTGCGTAAATGGGCACGTTTGAGCAAGCAACTCATTCGTTCACAGCAAACGTGGTCACTCACACATACATACAAATTGCTATGAGCTGGCACATTGCATATTAGAATTGATAGACAGAACACAACCACTTACAAGAAAAGTATCCTAGAAAAAAATGGAAATCATTTTATAAATCGTTAAATGCCGTCCGCAGGATGCTCTCTCTCATTCTCTGTCTCTTCACAGCTTCTTGGTCTCGTAGTTCCACGATCCGCCGGCGCCGCCTTGTCTATCGCTACCGCCACCAACCCCGTACGCCTCGGCCACTTCGTCCAGGAAGCTCGTCGAGTTGTGGATGGACGTGCCGCCGAGCACCACGCGCTGGCCCGAGATCGCGATGCGCTGGTTCAGCTCCGCGACTTTCATCGCCTCCTCGTACGTCACGCCGCCGCAGATGAACACGATCACGTCCCTCACTTTCTTCACGCCGGGGGTTGCATTGCCGTTCACGATGCCAAAGTCTGCGTCAAGCAGCTGGCCCTTCAGGATCGACTCTAGGTACTTGATCAGCGGCGGAACGTGCTGCGCGTACACGTTCGGCACGCCCTGCACACCCTGTGTCATCGCGCGCATGAACTTCTTGAGGCCACGGTCACCGTAGAGGTCGCCCGAGCGCACGCTTGCGCCGCCGTACTTGAGGAAGAAATCCACGAGCCCAATGCGCTCCGTCGGCAACCCCGAGGTCGCCAGCAGGTCCTTCACGACCTTGATCTGCACCGAGCTGTTCGTCTCGTACCGAAGCGCGTACAGGATCGCGAGCCGCAGCTTGTTCGACGGCTTGATCTGCGCGTTCTTGAGCTTGGCGACCAGGTCGCGAAAGTGCGCGTTGTGGTCGTCGCCGCACGCGAGCTCCTGCTCCAGCTGGCTCACGTCCATGAGGCAGTCGACCTCCACGAGCCGCGCGAGCTCGCCCATGAGCGTCACGTGCTTGGAGACCGCGACCGACTGCGAGCGGAACGCCGGGTAGTTGTCCAGGAACCGCTGCATGTCGTCGATCGACTGGATGTTCTCGTGGGTCTGCGTCTTCGCCTGGTATTCGTCCACGAGCTTCTTCACCGCCATGCCGAGGTCGCCAAAGTTCGCGTTCATGTGCTTCTCAAAAAACGAGTCGGACGTCGCCGAGAGCACGAGCTCGACCATGTCTTTGCGCACCCCAGGGGCGTTCTTCAGGTCCACGCGGTTCTCGTTCAAGTGCAACAGCTCGTGCACCATCGCCTGGTACGACCACTGGCTCAGCAGCGGCGTCACGGGGTCGTCGCGTCGGTCGAGCACGTAGAGCAGCGGCATGATCTCGGGGCGTCGGAAGTCAAAGAGTCCGTCCTGCTCGAGCTGCATGCGCGCTGACACCTCGCGCGCGAGCTTCTCCGCGATCTCCGAGCCTTTCTGGTACCGGATCGTCGGTCGCTTCTTGAGCGAGAGCAGCACGGAGAGCAGTCCCTCGACGCTGCGGTGGAAAAGCTGCGCCGGCTTGGACGCTGCGGCTGACGCGCCACTGACCATGACACCCGCAGTCGTTGGGCTCGGCGCATTCGCGGCCGTCTTGACGCTCAGCTGGGTCGCACCGCGCAGGTTGAAGTGGAAGAGCGTGTCGTTGACAGCGAGGAAGTCGGCGTAGAACTCCTGCACCTGGTGCACGACCTCCTTCTCGTCGGCCTCGGCGATGCGCTCCAGCAGGTCCACAGGTAGGATATTCGAGAAGAAAATGTGGTACTGGCCGTACTTGGGGCTCTTGAGCTCTTTCTTGAGCAGCTCGACGTTCGCGGCGGTCGGACGCAGAAAGACCGCGGCCTTGAGGTGCGTCATCGGCTCGTGGGCTGCGTCCAGCGGCTCGACGAGGAACACCTCGCGCTGCAGGATCTGCGACTGCGACATCACCATCGAGATCACGGTCGTCGTGTCCGCGTCCAGCAGCAGCGCCTTCATGCCGTCCAGCTGCGGGTCGTTGATGATCTTCTCCAGGTAGTGCCGCACCGCTACGATCGCGTCCATTGTGCACTGGCTGTCTGTCTGTCTGGTGCGTATGGGGAAGGTTGTACTGAAGAGGTAAATGCACGAGCTGGTAGAGCTGGTAGAGCGCTGGGGAGGGGGCTGGTGCTGCTGTGCTGGGAGGCGGCGCTCGTCGTCGTGGGTTAGCTTCGCTTCTTCTTCCTTGGAATCGCGTAATAATAGCAGGGGGTGACCCCTCTCACACAATAATAGAAGAGTCTATTATTGTGTGAGATACAATGAATGATTTATAGCGAATCATAAACGAATACAATTGAGTTGTACATTGTGATTGGATGAAAATTGATAAGTTGGAGATACCCAAAATCAGTATATTTTCATTTCACAACTTTGAAATGGGTTCAACCATTTTTCACCTGTATTTGCCCTGTCAGTATGTCGGCTTGCGCTCGCTCTCGTCTGTTGATGTTCATGTATTATGCTATTTCTTATTACGCTGAATTGGGTTCTCTCCATGAAAACGTATGGAGTAGTACGATGAACTTGTTAACGACTTGTGACTTATACGAATTGCGTCACAAGTTTTTGCGAGGATGAAAAATCGAGACAGACACCATTTTTAAATGAACACCGTGAGACTGCAGCCCATGGTCACGAGCGCGAGCACGAACACTCCACACACCGCCACTTTGTCGACCAAACGCGCTTCTTCACGGCAGATTTTCCAGTAGAACGCCGCGGGCAACACCATCGACAGCAGCGTCATGGGTACGAGCATGTACCCGAAAATGTCGAGCGCGCTCGGCATGAGGAAGTAGCTCAGGAAGAGTGTGAGTAGCACGAGCACCGTGCGGCTCACGAGTTTGACCGTGGCTTCGATACGACGCGCGCCCGGGTCACCCACTGCGGCGAGACTCAAGCCCGAGGACTGCACGCCTAGCAAGGTAGAAGAGGAGGTTGACGAGCCACCGCCGCCGCCACAAGGAGGCATCTTGAGCAGCCAGCTCTCGAACGCGCGCTGCAGCGGGTAGAGCGTGATGGTATACGAGAGCAGCAGGTGGATGCAGTAGAGCACGATGGTCATGTTGCGCACGATCGCGTTGCGCATGTTGAAGAACACCGGCGCTTGCAGTGTGTCGCCGTACACCGCGTACGTTATGACGCAGATCGGCAAGTAGAGCAGCGCCATGACCCCCAGCTGGCTCAACGCGACCACGTGCGCGCTCTGGCGGTGGTCCTCCATCGCGTTGTACACGGTCGGCACGATCGAGTGGCAGAAAAAGCCGCTCGCCAGCAGCGTGAAGCTGTACGAGAGCTTGACAAAGATGTTCGATTGCGACAGGTCCGGTGTCTCGAACTCGAACGCCGACTCGGCCAGCGCGATCTGCTTGAGCGGGTACATCGCGTCGCCGAAGATCACGGCCTCGATCCAGAACGCAAACGCCACGTTGAGCGCCGAGAACGCAGCGAGCGCCTTGAGCGACTTGACAAACACGTGCAGCCAGACGCCGAGCGTGATCAGAAGCAGCACGGAGCCCGTCTGCAGTCCCGTGATACCCGCGATGCACGACGCCGCCAACGACAGATACCCTGTGCAGGTGATGAAGAAGCATGAATGCACCAATAAGCCTGTTACAAACTTGCCCATGCGGCCGTAGCACTCAAAGCCGAGGTCGCTGTACGTCACGCTCGCACCGCTCGACCAGCGCACGACGTCCATGGCTTCGATCAGGATCTTGGACGTGTACGCGCTCACGACCGCCGCGGCGATGAGCAGCAGCACGCCGTACCATTCGATCTCCACGAGCGCGAGCGGCAGACACAACATACCCGAGCCCGTCATGTACGAGATCAAGTGGAAGCTGCTCTGCCAGTTGCTGAGTTTGTTCGCCGACCGGGATCCGCTTCCACCGCCTCCTTGACTGCCGTAGCTGCCGCTCTTGGAGCGCCTTCCGATCGCGCCGTAGCCGCTCAGTGACGAACTGCTCCCTGTCGACAACAGCACCCTGCGCGACTCGGCCGTGTCGTATGCGCTCTGCAGCGGGAGCGCGCTCCCGGGGCTGCCTCTGGTAATCGTTGTTGGCAGCAACCGCTGCGACTCGTGCGATCTTGTCGGCATGCTTGGCAGCCAGTGAAATGGATCTGGGTGTATGAATGGGAGTGTGAATGTGAACGAGTGGGTGGATGGAAGAACGGGTGATGAGGAGGGACTGACAATCGTCGCAGCAGACTGCGCTGCTGGGCTATGCAGCGAAGATGGTCCCACGCGCGCTGGCTTCTGCTTCTGCTTCGTTGTGGAAGTGGGCTTTTGTGTGTGGTTGGCCGTTCGTTTACACCGAGCAGCTCAAAAGGAGCGAAGCGTGGGATGCAAAAGCTGGTTCACCTCGGATAACGAATATGGACAATTTTGCAAGAAATTGTGCACATATGAGTGCATCTAAGTTATGAAATTTGTCCAAAAGACAAAATAAACAGGCTTTTTATATATAAAAAGATAAAAATTAGGCTTGTGAATTAAGGTAAATACCGGTATTTGACCGATAAAAATTGGTACAGAACTAAGTATGTGAATTGAGGTAAATACCGGTATATTAGCCACACAAGATATTTGTACTACAGACATCATAATATTTACACGTTTGAACTTGTGTGCAAGCAAAAATCAAGTTATTTCTGTCAGCGAACTGTAACCAAATTCCTTGGCTCAAGTCCAAGGGATTTGGTTATGCCTGAATAACATTGGTCGAAGCGCATGTTCAGGCATCTTTGAGCGAAGGTGTTCTGCATCCCTACTTGCACGTACGATGTAAAGAGTTGACTGGATTTATTCCTTTTAGAAACTGTAAAGCATTCTTACGTTTTTATTTCATCCTGAGCGTTGCTAATTGTTTTGTACCCAGTTTAGTCCAAGTGGAAGCGGTGCAGCAGAAGCAGCAGCAGGTACGCGCCAAAGCCGATGAGGAAGCCCGCGCCCGTGTTGATCCCCAGCGCGCCGCCCGCCGTGAGCAGCAGCAGCAGTGTGTCGCGCGGGTTCGACGTGTCAATCTTGAGCCCCACGGCCGCGAGCGTCATGCCGCTGAACACGAGCATCACCCCCAGCACGGACTGCGGGAAGATGCCCTTTTGCAGCAGCGTCACGCACGAAGTGCCGAAGAGCAGCGCGAAGAACACCTTGAAGGAGCCAAGGAAGACCATCGCGAGACTGCTGCGCGCGCCGAACGCGTGCTGCGACGCCAGGCCGCCGGCGCCGTGGCACACTGGGAGCATCCCGAACCACGAGAAGAGCAGGTTGCCACCAGCAATACTGAAGCAGATGCGACGCACACCAGCTGGCTCGTCGTGCTTTGGGAACAGGTCTGAGCTGAGCTTCTCCAGCGCGATCACCGAGTTGAGCAGCGTCAGCGGCAACTGTGGCAGGAACAGGTACGTGAATCCCTCCTTGAAGTCGTGCCACGAAGGCACGACTGGCGCCACAAAGTCTGGACCAAACTTGAGCGACGGCAGGTTGTAGTCATGGCGCAGGTCCGTGTACTGGTAGATCGCGACGATCATGCCGTAGATGAAAAGGATCAGTGCGATCGGCACTTTCCGGCTGCGAATGAAGATGATGCAGAGCATGCCGAGGATCAGCGACACGACGATGCTGTCGACGCCCCACCACACAAGGTCAGTCGTATCTTTGGCTTTGAAGCTCGCTTTCGCCGTCGCGGCGGTGAGGTCGAGATCGACCACGTACGCGGCCTTGAAGCCGCTGATCATGACGCTGATACCGACACCCAGCTGGATACCACGCACGACCGAGAGCGGCACGAGCTTCGAGACCACCGTGATGAGGTTCGTGGACGCCAACACGAACATGACGACGCCCGAGATGATACCTGCGGCAAGGATCTGCGGGTTCGAGTACTTCTCGGCGATCGCCACGGCCGCGATGGTCTTCATAGGCTGCACGGGGATCGGCACATTGAAGTAAAGCGACAGCCCCGCCGTGAAGATCCCGGCGTAGAACAGCGCGGGGCCAAACTCGATCTGCGGCGCGCCGTCCACGCGTCCGATCGCGAGCGCCGTGAGTAGCGGCAGGAATAGCCCAATGTCACCGAACGCGCCAGAGACCTCCTGCAGCGTCGCGAACTGCTTGAGGTACGACCACCAGCCCGGACGCAGGAACACGAGCGCCTTCTGGTGCCACGGGAAGCCGTCCGTGGGGCCAATGACCGAGGCGAACCGATCCTCGGGCAGCGGCAGCAGCTGCTCGCGGTGGCTGCGGTCGTCCGGCGTGCCCACCATGTCGTAGCGCTCGCCGTGGAAGGCGTTCGCGGGGCTCTCAAGACCCATTCTGGCTTGTACTGGTGGCTTGAGTGGCTTGAGTAGCTTGAAGCGCTTGATGGGCAGGCGGCGGATTCACGAATGAGTTAGCAGCAAATGGCGCCAGGGCTCGCGCGCTCACTCATCCAATCCCTTCCGCAAAATGCGCATTCACGCCATGCATTCACAAGCTCCACAGGTGTGTCATGCTCACTCGCGAGTTTTTGATTGGTTGGGGAAACGAGTCATCGTGTAAATTAGCCAATCATAGGTCAGATGGGAGCTCCAACCCCGGAATGACCTTCATTCCTGACATTTTCAGCGGTTGAATGGTTGACCCAAGTGACTCCAGCTTAATGAAGAGCTCTTTTTGGATCATTCTGTATAACTGTGGACAGATAATCACGTCCTGTCTGCATGCATGCAAGCACTTTCAGCTGCATCCATCCATCACGTGTTCATCAGTGTTCCTCCAGTTGTCCATTCACCATTCATTCTGTGTATCTTTGTTTCTGGTGGCTTTTTACTGTTCTTGTGGCTGCTCTCAAGGTCGTTTCCTACACTGGTCACCTCTTTCTCATCAATCCATCAGTGCTCGTGTAGCTAGCTCCTCGTTCTGAGCGGGGGAGGGACTCCGGTGGTCAGTTCGATCTAGATTTCGCAGGTGGCTCACTAGCTTTGCTTACTGACAAGGCAGGCTGGTTTGCTTGACTTACTGCTGCTGAGGAGGTTCCCACTCGAATGGCTCTGGAGGCTCTGCTTCGTTCTCCGCACCGGCCGCTGCAGGCGCCTTGACGACGTCCACCTCTTCCTTCTCGTCGGGCGTTGTGTCGCGCAAAATGATCACGCCGGCTGAGCGCTGTGCGGGCAAAATAGGAACATATCGCTGCTTGGTGTCGAATGTGACCACTGCTTCCTGTGCTAACGTCACGCGCGCTGGCGTCGTGAACGTGAACGTGCTTGGCTCCTTGACCTTCTTTGGCGCAGCAGCTTTCTCGGTAGCAGCGGCACCTTCCGCATCGACGTCCATGGCTTCGGCTCCTTCGCTCTCTTTCTTCTCTTCCTCGCCTTCCATCTTGACATCGCCACTAGACTTCTTCTCGTCCGGCTTCTTGTCCTTGGCGTCGTGCTTTGCCTGGCGCGCCTTTGCCTTTGCGGTGGTCGAGAGCACCGCCGTCGCGACGAGCTCCTTCTTCTCCTCCTTCTTCTCTTCCATGCGCTTCGGCGTCGCAAACATCGACTTCTTGGCATTACACGTCATCGTGAACCCCTTTGGCAGCTTCAGGTCCTTGTTCAGACCGATCGCGTACGTGGACTGGAACGACAGCTCCAAGAAGTTGAAGAGCGGGTACCAGAACCAGTGCTGAGCCCACACCGCGAGACCCACCACCGACGCCATCTTCGTGAACCCCATGTGCGACTGCAGCGAGATCACCACATTGCGACCACCGGCATCCAGGATACCCTGCGCGAGAATCGCACCCATCTTTGTCATCGTCGTCGTGTGCTTGTCGCTGATCAGCTTCAGGATTTTCTCGCGGATCGCAGTCACCTTCGGGTTGCGGCCCTCCGACTCCTGCATGATCACCATCGCGACCGCCATCAGCGCTCCTTGGCGCACATAGTCGACCGCGTCGTCCAAGAGCGGCTCGAGGAGCTGGATCGCTTCGTTCTTCGCCGTGCCCGCGCAAGCGATACCGACTGCGATACACGCACCGTAGCGCACGTGCGGGTTGAAACTCTCCGCGAGCAGCGAGACCAGCTTTGGCACCTGCACGGGGGTACGGAACAAGATGAAGCCCAAGCACGTCACGGAAGCGCGACGCACGTCGTCCGACACATCGCTGACCGCGACGTGGAGAAGGCGGCGGATCGCGCTGTTGTTCGCAGTGCCCACGTACGCCATCGCGATCGCGTAGATACCGCCGTAACGGATCAGCGGGTCCTTGTCGCGGATCAGCTGTTCAATGACCGCGTCGGCTTCTTCCTCACGCTCGTACATCATAAGCGCAATGCCCATCACGCAACCGCGAATGATCTTCTCGTGCTTCGTGTCGTGCGCGTACGCCAACAAGTCCTTGAGCACGTCGCCGTTGCGGAACTCGGGACCAGCGCCGAGTAGCGTCAGTCCGATCGCGATACCAGCGCCTTCACCGGCGATCGCAGAGTCCGTGAACAGGATCGTCTTGAGGTCTTCGTAGATCTCGAGGTCGTGCGACGCGAGACCGCACAGACCGATACCGAGCGACGCACCGTGCTGCACCGTCTCATCGGCGGTCGTATTCTTCAGCGCGTTCTTCAGGTACTCCATCGTGGGTTTGCTCTGCGAACCCGAGAACCCCTTGTTCGCGTGGATGAGACCCATCGCGTAGAGCGCACCGCCTTCCGAGTACGGCGACGCCGACACGCCGCCCTGTGGCAGGTACGGCGCCAGCAGGTTCATGCTTTCGCGCACGTGGCCTTTGTGGACGACACCGAGACTCGCGGTCGCAGTGAACTTGGCCCAGTTCGTGGCTTTGCCGAGCCACTCGAGGTTCTCGCGCAGAAACGTGTCGTTCGTCGTGCCGCTGTTCATGTACGCGTGCGAGATCACGGCCGAGTGGTGCAGCACCGAGTTGCGGTTCTCCACCGCGGTCTTGATTGTCTTCATGATGAGCGGGTCCGAGTCGCTCTGGCGGTACAAAAAGTCCAGGTTCAGGTCCACGAGGAAATCGCCCGACAGAACCAGCTTGAGCTTGGTGATGCGCTCCCAGTAGTCGGCAGGCGCGTCAACTGGCACGGCAGGAGGTGCTGTGTCAACCACAGCAGGAGCAGCAGTCGGAGCGGACGAACCGTCTTCAGCAGGCGCAGCAGCAACAGGAGCTTCTGGCTTTGGTGGCGACGGAAGCGCGTTGTGCACGTTCAAGAGGAACTTCTGGTTTTCATTCTCGCTCAAGTCGAACGCGACCTGGTAGGCAATGAGCGCGTCGTTGCCGTTCGACTTGATGAGGTCGTTCAGCGTCTTGGTCACTTCCACGTGGTTGTTGAGCATCTGCAGGCACTGGCATACGTTCGAGTAGTCGTGTGGCGCGTGCGAGCGGTAGAGCGAGACCATCACTTCGTACACCTTCAGGCGGAAGTCGCGGTGCGCGACGACCGACTTGCAGATCTCAAAGCAGTACGCGAGCGCAGCCGAGACGTCCGGTGAGCGCTTGATGCACTCCGTGACCTGGTCAAGACGACGCGCCTCGAGCGCAATGCCGAGCGCCTGCTTGAACTCGCCCGACGCATAGCAGCGCTCAAACATGCGCTCAACGACCGCCGTGAGACGCGGGTCAATGTTCTTCTCCGCCTCTTCATCGTCCTTCGATCGAATCGCAATGTATTCATCAATGCAGGTAGCTGTTCAGAGAACAAGGAAGGAGATAATGTTAATATCAAGGTCGCCATCACAAAGAAAATATAATATGCTAGTGTTATTAAACTCACCGATGATCGTGTCCGTGTACTGCGACTTGGAGTTGATGTCAAAGTACTGGCCAGCGCCAAGCGCGAGTCGCAGCGCGTCTTCGTATTCCTCCAAGTGGAAGAAACACTATAAAGAAAACAATATTATTAGTCAGCAACCAAGAAAGATCTCCTTCGTCAAGCGACATTGGGACTGGGTTGAAAGCGCTCTTTTCATTCACTCCGTACCTTGGACGCAATGGAGGCCGCGAGGTCCTTGTGCGTAAACTGGTCATCATCCGAGAGACTCTCGATTAGCGGGATCGCGTCCGCGATTTCCGCCCAGTAGTGGTCCACCACTTGGTGCAATTTCTGCAGTGCGTGCGCCTGTTAAATCACACAGATACATCATCGTGCGTCAGTCATCCACACCATTCCTATTATGACAACCATACATACAAGGAAGCAGCCGCTAAACGCACTTTGAGCACGTAGTCATCTTCTTCCAAGAGCGCCAAGACGCCAGCAGCTACGCAAACACATCGCGAAAGATCCAAAATGCGAGGTGGTTAGAGAGACGTCACGCGAGAGATACAGCGATAAGCGCATGATACAGAGAACAGGGGAAAGAGAGCGTCGAGCGCATGCATAAGGGGGAAGGGGGACAGCAGATCCGTACCAGAGGTGGTGACGGGGGTGACGGCCATCGTGTCGAGTCGTTGCCTTCGCTTCCTCGCTCCTCTTTCCGTCGTCTTCTTCTTTGCTTTCTTTCAGGCAAAAAGCGTATCCGAGAGCGGAAGCAAAGGGGAGTTCGCACTTAGAGGAAGGCATACAGTAGCACCACGGAAGATCTGTTTTGATTTTACGGGTTCGAGAATGGAATTACATGAATATTACAAATATAGACACACGTCACTTCAACGAGCTTGCCTGGTTCAGGCTCACCAAGCAGCAAAGCTCCAGGTGTGTAGATACATGTAGATTGGTTTCAAGATTCAAATGACGAATGCGCTTTATGGAGGTCTTGCGAATGAATAGACGTTCACTACTTTACTTTGTCAGACACGCATCTACATAAGTGGAATGTTTGCAACTGGTGTCGACAGCATCACTATCATGGGAAAACGCGAGGTTAGACAAGTCACAAGAACAGCAGCAGACCAATTTCGAAACGAAGGAAATCAAACATCAACGTACGGCAGTTCGGGTCTTCAAAAATGACGTCACTTCGCGGCTCACTCGGTTTGAGAGACCCTCTGCAGATCGGCGGACAGAGAGGTCATCAGTGGTCAGCACGCTGCTGAGAACATTTGCAGCGATCCGAACGGTTTCGATCGGACTGGTTTGCTCAGCAATGTCGGCATGCACGGTCGTGCAAAACTTGCGCAGCAATTTTCTACAGTAGAACCAATTTAAACGCGTGGGTAAGTTCACAGTCATTGCTCGTAGTAAATTTGTTCAGCAAACGTACTGAAGTTTATCGAGTGAAGCGGTGATGTGGGCTTGGTCGTGCAGATCTTCAGTGTTCGTGTCGAGAAGGATTTCCAACAGATGTCCCAGCGTGACTTCGTTGATTCTGCACCGCAAACGATCTCTCGTGTACACCTGGCCATGACTTTCCAAGACACCTCGCTACAGAAGATTGACAATCAAATCCGTTAGTAAACTAAGACCATTTCCCACATTTTAGTTCTCGTCGAGAAAAACGCGCAGCATTTACCAGTGCCGATTCAATTTCTTCAGCAGCGTTCTCGCACCATTTCTTCTTCAGCCACTGTTCCTGTGAAAGTAAATAAAAGCATCTTGGTTAGTTAGTTAGCACGCGACATCATTTGCTAAATTCTTGAATGACGTACAGCGGGGTTGCCAGCCGAGCCAAACAGCGATCGAACGCGATGACGCAGATGCGGATAAATGCGCTTGAGTAGGTCGTCAGCTGCTTCAGGGTCCCACTCGTCTAGCGTGTTCATGTCGCGCATGACCTACAGTGTAGCACCAACAAATTGAATGAGTGACTGCAGTTCTGTAAATCAAAATAGTAGAAAGCCTCAGCAACTTACCTGTGAGAATAAGGTTGATAGAGGTCGACTTGAAATGCTTGGTATGCTAGTTGCTTCCGGGCCTGGGTTTGGTGTCTGCACATTTCCTGGTGAATACGATGTTGCGTTCGTTGTTGTTTGTCTCTGATTAGCAGTAGCAGTGGGTCCTTGCGAGCTGGATCCAGTTGAAGGCATCGGGCTTTGACCAGGTCTGGCTCCAGAGGTTAGCGCCGATACAAGATTCAGCAGACTGCCAATACTTCCCGGGACGCTTTGAGCAGTTGAACTTGATGACGAAGAAGCAGCAGTGGTAGTAGCGGTTGCAGCTCCTGGCGCTGCTGTAGAGTTTGGAGTCGCTGCCGCTGGAGCGCGTCCTGATCCAAGGCTGTTGACAACTTGCAAAATGTCTGCGATCGAATTGCCAAGGTTTGAAGCGTTTAATCCTCCTCCTGGAGCACTTCCACCACCAAATATATTCACGGTTGGCGATACTGACACACTTGTCGTCGGAAGTCGGATCACTGTTGGAGCCGTGTTTGGCTGACGACTTGGGGCTTGATTGGTTTGTGGTGGTAATTGAGCAGTTCCAGGGCCATACGAGCTGGTAGCGAGGTTGCTGGATACTGATCGCGACAGAGAGCCCACTTGCTCCAGAATGGACACAAGCTGGTGCACACGCGTTCTCAATCTCAGGCGCTCAGACGTGTTCAGATTGTTTTCGCTCAGAAAGCGTGTTGCCACAAACTGCAGCTGCCGATGGACAGCGAGGAACGTGTCGCCAGCTTCACGAACCGCGTTCCCCAACGAGTACATCTCTGTCGAAAGTTCCGCTGGTTGCGACAGCGGACTGAGTTCGAGCGCGGGGATCATTCGCCGAAGACTCGCAGCTTGATTCAGTAAGCTCGTGGCATTGCCCGCGAGGTTCGATGGTGGTACTTGGGCTGGACTCGGAGTTGAGATTCGCACAGGCGTAAAAGACACAGGAGTAGAGGTAGTTGCCGATGATGACGCCGGCGTCGACGCTGGTGTAACTGAGGTGGAGACGGATGGGGTCGATGCACTGCTTGTATTTGTAGTGCTCGAGGTTAGCGATACTGATGTAGAGCTAGAAGGTGTTGCTGAAGTGGTAGCACTGGACGCGGTCGTGGAGGTTGCAGCAGTTGATGTTCCAGGGGCTGAAGATAACGGAACCCCCAATGGTGGTGAATCACTGGTAGTGAAGCGAGTGTTGGTGCTCGCGCCTTCAGGGACAGATCCGCCGGTGAAGCTCGAGAGCATCGAGTTGATGAAATTCCCGAGGTCTGGAAGCGGGGAATTCTCGTCCGAGTCAAAGCTGAATCGTCTCATCATGAGTCCATTGCCGAGATCGCGCATTCCAGGGGTCGTTGGTGGCGCCCCACCAGTGATATTAGGCATCGTGGTGGTGGAGGAAGTTGCAGTTGAGCCTTGTATTGTAGTTGCAGGGCTTGCACTGGGATCAAAAGATGCCGCCGTCTGCGGTCGTCCAAAGACCGCGTGAATCGTGTCATCATGCACAAAGTTGTAGAACGCCAGCGCTTGGTCATCTTTCATCACTTTTCCCTTGTAGATCAAGCGCAGCGACCCCGTGGTCGTCTCGCCTTCTCCTGCTGCTGCATCTTTCGCTTCTTCGTTCTCGACGTGGCGCGAGTACACCTCAAGCACTTTTCGCTTGAGCTCCGAGATAAAAATGTCGGGCGGGCACTGCACCGACAGGCGCTCGCGGTGGATGAACTTGAGGTTCACCGTGACGCACGGCCCTTCCTCAACAGCAGCAACAGCAACAGCAACAATTGCATCAGGTGGCTGCTCTTCTGCCTCAGCTGTTGCAGGAGGCATCGCTGCTTTCTCTTCTTCTTCTTCCGCAGCCTCCTGGTCAGTCCTGGTAGCTGCTGCAGTTGGCGGTGGTACTGGAGCTACTGCCACAGTCGCTTGGTCACTTGGCGCCCCGCCGCCGCTTTCGCCTTCGCTTGGAAGCTGTTGGTGCTGCTGGTCTTCCGCATCCGCCATCGTCTTTGTAGTTTTTCTGGGTTTGTTCGTGCGGTTTGAAGATGATGATGACGGAGGCAACGTCCATGTTCAAACTGTTGCAAAGGGTTGGCGAAACAATTGGGACGTATTTGGAAGGTATTAATTTATAAAACATAATATGACTTAATTTGTTAATATAGATAAATACAGAATATATCGTTTTATAAAGGGTACTTATTTTTGGAAGGTATTTGCGACAGACCAACATTCGCGAACCTTCTTTTGTCGTTGGCCACCTTGTTTTGATTGATGAACACACCATCCTTTGTGAAGATACTGGATTGTGAAGCCATGTTGTTCTAAGCCAAACAGCGGCCTGTTTGGCGCTGTACCTGTCTTGCTGGTACCTGGTTGCTTCCTTTGAGCAGCTTCAAACAATTCTGACGCGAAACTTGCATGGAGAGCTTCGAAAGCGCTGTTTGGTGATGCCGCAATCTGTTCACAGGGTTCTTTTCACACAATCCAAGTTGCGCGCAATCGTGTTCACGGCCAATTCGCCAATCCTGTGGTCTTGAGAGCAACCTAATGTACGTATGCTATCTCGTGAGTCGCTCTGGTGTTTTGTCCTTTACAACATGTCTTGATCCTCACCTAAGCGAGGAGCTCTAGTATAGTGAAGCGAGTGACTTACTTCAACAGAAATCGACTGTGTGGAGCGAAGAGCATGCGTGGTATAAACAACACCCAAGAACTGGTTAGCTGTTGCGATCAGCAGAATGCACAAAGTTGGACTGGCGAATACCATATGAATGCCACATGCCGGCAGCGTCGCCAACACGAAGGAGGGTGCAGCCTGACTCCGCTCAAGGCGCCTTCTCGCGGCACGACTTCAACCTGTCTTGAATGTTCCAGTCCTATCTTATCTCTATTTACGTGATTGGTTAAAAACGGTTTCGAGCTTTTTTTAAAAAAATAAAAAACGAAGCCCTACCTCAGTGTGGGAATGTTGCAGTGTCCAAACTACTTTTGACTTCACTTTGTATCAAAATCTGTGAACATTCGCGCAACACTATAGATTTTCGGAAGTTTCACGAAAATGCATAAATTGTTGGAGATTGATAAATCGCGGTTTGCACAGAGAAAATTCATACCCCTTCAAAATCGATGAACGTCTATCACGGGCTTTTGAAAACAGAAAAAAATCAATCCATACATACGAGAATATTTCAAAACTATACACATAATTTGGCTCCAAATTTAGAAAATATATTTATGGTTTTGTTTGATTTATATTTGGCTTAATACCATAAATAGAATAAATTGACCATAATAGAAGCTGGAAATGGGCCAATCAGAGTGGTCCACCTCACTTCTTGCTGTGCAACTGACACGAAGGGCGATACTTCGCGTATCACTTTGCCAAATTGAAATTGAATTCAGATCTGTACGCTGCTTGTCTTTTGGTTCGCATATAAAAATGCACTGCTGTTTTTACTCTTCGCGCTCGTTTAAGTACGTTAACATCAACACTGGGAGTTTGTATGCTGAGGAAACCTTCCCCTAGCTTTCAAATTGACTTGGGCGACAGGGCGATGTCACTTCCCATACAAAAACCAAGTACAACCGTGCCACCCACAAAAAAACTGCACATAACTTCAGTTAATTATATTTTTATTGTGTCAGCAAAATTGTTTTTGTGAAATTTAAACCAGACCTGAGTATCTGATCCTGTCTTGTCATGTTCAAATGCCGCCATTTGTGAACCTGCACGATGAGACTCGAGCGAGCCTCCCCCTCGACTGCGGCTAGCCCCTTGGCCATCAAGAAGAATCGCCCAAGCAGCTCCACTGGTGGAAGCATGAGTCGGCATTCGGCCGTGAGGCAGCCACGCTATATTGAGGAGACAAGTGCCTTGTCGGTCCCGCCAGTATGCACAGCGCAGCTTGCCCCGCAACTTGCTCGGTTCTGCTTTATGTTCTCTGAGCCGCTGGACGATGGCTTGAAGTCTCTTCGACATGAAACGCAAATCGCCATTGGAGACGCCGACGCGGAGTTCACTCGATGTCCGTCCGGGCATGTCTGTAGGTGCGGCAAGCAAGCAAGGTTATCGAAGAGGGCTCATTGGTGGTGCACTCGAGCTGGACCGTTCGCCTCGACGCTCCAGCTGTGCGATTTGCATCCAAATAGACACGCTCGTCGGCAGCAAAGACACCACCTGGCGATTGACGGGCATTCGTGTCAAGAGACGAGCCATTTTTGACACCCTCTTCAGCCTCACAATTCCACTTGAAATTTGTAAGATCGATTGCTTGATTGGCATGAACGACTTGAGATTGTATGAGAGGATGGTTCATCCGCGTCAATTTGAATATTAAATTGTGGAGGGATTTTACTAGTACTAAAAGTGTACGTTGACTTGAAAATTGTATTTATATTTCCAATTTAGTATCCCCCTGGACACGTTATTGTGTGCAATTCAACCCTATATTAAATTGGGTAGGGATTTTGCCCGAGTGCGTTTTTTTCTGGGCCACAAACCCTCGAGCGATGCTTTTCATCGGCGTGGGGTTGGTGGGCACCAGGGGAACCCCACACCGCTTTCCCTCATTTCCGCATTTCCAGGCTGCCACGCAAGCACACCAGCCTCGCTCTCGCTTTCCTCTCTCCACCACACCTGCACCATGAAGGTCGTCGTCGTTGGCTCGGGCATCGGCGGTACGTCTGCCGCGTACCACCTCGCGCGTGACGGCCACGAAGTGATCCTGCTCGAGAAGAACGCGACGCTCGGCGGCCACACGTACAGCATGGACATCGACGACGAGCCCGTGGACATCGGCTTCATGATGTTCGGTGACTCGAACCCGAACATCAAGGAGTGGTTCCGCTCGTTCGGCATCACCGAGGCCGACGGCACGACCCGCAAGCGCATCCCGATGAGCCTCACGGTGACGTCCGACATCCCGGGCGACGTGCAGTTCTCGTCGCGCGCGCCGTTCAAGGGCATCGCTGGGCTCTTCGACCGCCGCGTCTGGCGCATCCTCATCGACATCTACAAGTTCACGATGGAGCTCATGACGATGCCCGTGAAGGACAACATGACCACGCGCGAGTGGTCGGAGCAGGGCAAGTACTCGTCCGAGTTCTTCCGCCACTACTTCCTCGCGTTCGTGTCGATTCTGTGGACGATCCCAAAGCACGACGTGCTCGACCTGCCGGCGACCCAGTTTCTGCGCTGCCTCAAAACCCACTCCAACTCGCTCTACATCCCATTGTGGCAGGTGGTGCTCGGTGCGCTCGGCCGCCGCACGGACCGCCCAAAGCACTTGTGGTACTACCTGGGCTCGGCGTACATTGAGCCGTTCCTCAAGTTCTTCACGGAGATCAAGAACGGCACGGTGCGCTACAACGCCGCGGTCAAGACCGTCGAGAAGGGTGGCAAGGCCGTGATCTTGGAGAGCGGCGAGCGCATCGAGTGCGACCACGTCGTGCTCGCAACCCACGCCGACGAGAGCGCCGACATGATTCCGTGGAGCGAAGAGGGCACCAAGTCGCTCATGCGCTACGCGTTCCACAAGAGCATGATGTACGTGCACCGCGACCCGAGCTTCCTGCCGCCGGTCAAGAAGGTCTGGAGCAGCTGGAACGTGCTCATCACGCACGACGATCAGTACATCCTCACGTACTGGATGAACCGCATCCAGCGCCTCAACTCGAAGAAGGACGTGTTCGTGACGATCACGCCGCACGACTTCATGGGCAAGAAGCCGACGGACGAGGCGACGATCTCGGCGTTCCGATGGGACCACCCGCGTCTGCTCGCGGACTGCATCCCGCAGGACGAGATCCTGAAGGAGGAGGGCATCACGCTCTCCGGCGCGTGGCTCGGCCGCGGCTTCCACGAAGACGGCTTCGTCGCCGGTCGCCGCGCCGCTGCGATTGTGCGCGACTCCAAGTACACCAAGGTGCCGCTCTACGAGGACCCGGGCAACATCCCGGTGCCGGCCGTGCCAGCGTTCGGCGTGCCGTTCAGCATCAAGTTCCTCGGCGCCTCGGTAGTCGGTCTCATCGGCTACGGCATCGCCCAGGTCGTGTCCAAGAAGTTGTAGATCGGTATACAGTGACGAAAGCATAGCGAATGAGCGAACGAATGAACGTACGCAAACGTAATAGAAAGTATATGTTTCTTTTTTGGGTCCATCATGTTTGGTTGCTAAAGTGGTTTACCTTAGTAGTGATGCATTGAGCGCAGCGAGAAGTCCGCCACGAGCGAGAGATGGTCGCTTGACTCGTGCGGCGTCGGCAGCGCCTTTTGCGCGAAGAGCACGCCCGCGGGCGTCATCTCCAGCACACCGTGGCAGTGCAGCGACGCGCGCGTGAACCACATGTAGTCCACAGTGCCTTTCGAGCCGCTGTGGAAGATCGTGAACTTGGGCTCGCCCGTGCAGAGCTCGTCGGGGGACTGCGCGTACGCGCTCGCAAAGTCAAGCTGCGTGAGTACCAGGAAGTCAAACATTGTGTGAAAGTGTCCACCAAAGTTAGTCAATCAGTCAGACAGTCAAGACAGTTACAAAAGCCAGAAGGACAAGAAGGTTGTAACTTACATCATGTGAGACAGTCGCGTTGACGCTAAAGTCTGTGGCAACTTTGCGGCGTGACTTGTTCACGTTGAAGCGGCCGGCCGCAGTGCCGTTGCCAAAGTGGCGGCTTTGGTCGTTCTCATTCACAAACTTGGCTTTCTGCATACCGGTATACCACAATCAGAGCACACATGCGTGTTAATGGACTGACATCACCAACCAGCATGCATGCAAGCAGCATGGGGTTTTCAAAGTACCTACCTGGGAAGACGGGTCGTCGAATCCGTTTTGGCCGGACAACGTGGTGCGATTCAAAACGGATGCGTTCAAAGACCCAGTCGACAGGAAATGGTACAGCGCACTGTGCGGCTCGAGGTTGAAATCCCCACAGAGCAGAACTGGAAGCTCAGGGGACGACTCCTGCTGAACACGCAGCTCGGAGACCGTCTTTGTTAGCATCTCCAGCTGCGCCAGCTTCACGTCGCCTCGCTGTATCAAACAAAGTTGGGCTCATAAGCCTTTTAGTTACTCGATAATGAAAAAAGTGAGGTACAGAACTCATACATAAACTGCTTACCTTTGGATTGAAGAGCACATGGGTGGTCGCGACGATAAACCGCTGAGGTGGTGCCTCATCCGTGGCTCCCTGCCACTCGACGACTGCAGCGAGTGCGATGTTGTCGCGATCCAGCACGGGGTGATCCGGCACGTGATACTCGATTGGATGGCTCGACACAATCTTGAACGCGTCTTTCTTCACGAAGATCGCACAGCCGTCGTGTGTTTCTTCGCCAGTGCTGAGAGCATTTCGTTAGAAAGAGGAAGTGTTAAAAGTTTGCCATCTGAGCCTAGGATGTGATTACCAAGCAGTGAGAAAGAGACTCACCGTCTCTTGTAGATGCCAGTGTACCCCCGCTACAGCATCCAACACAAGAGCACACAGCCGCAGACCGGCATTTAGTATCAGCCAATGCGTGCAAGACATATATTAGAGCATACGACAGCATGTAAAGTCAGAGTACCTTGCGCAGCTCTGGCTCAAAGAAATCGTCGAAATGATCGACTTCCTGGAGACAGATGATGTGCGGACACCAGGCGACGATCTCCCGAATCAGCCGAGAGCCACGATACGACCACCTGCAGAGCACAACCCGCTATACATTCATCAGCCTACCGATAATAGGAACTGCATGTGTACAGGCAGCTGGGTTGTACGCTTACTCACTCATACATCCAGCCCTGGGGTGACGACAGCACGCCGTCTTTCACTACGAGGTAGTCTACAATACGTGGACAAATCGCACAGAGAGACACAAGCGACGTTAGAGCAGCAGTGCAGTCAATAGACACACGCAAAGGCACCACGCTTACCAGCAAGCGTGTTGAATGACACCACGCGGAACGTAGCTGGTGCCAGCGGCACGCGCGTCTCTGGGTGATATGGCGACTCGTACATCCTCCACTTGCGCGGGAATGCCCGCGTTTGTTGTGGCGCGGACGACTGGTGGTGCACGCGCTGCCGCTTCTCCTGCGGGTGCGAGTGGCTTTGTCTGCCTCCGCCGCCTCGTCCTCTGGACCCATGACCGCGGGCAGCACCAGCGCCATCTCGCTCGTGCGTGGCTCTAGCCTGCTTGTCTGCCATTGCAATTTTTTTCAACTGTCACTTGAGAGCCGAGCGAACTTCTCCAACTTTGGAGACACACTCCAGATGGGGTTAGGTTAATAATCGTATCCTCCCCAATCTGCTATTGTGTGCAACAGGAACAGGAACATATCGAGCCGTGTTTTTTAGGTCACTGCCCCACCCCTCAGACAAAAATTTGACCAATTTATACGAGTTTAATGTTGATTTTTGACCAATTTCCATAGGGATATTAAGCCCTTCATAAATTATAAATTATTTTCAAAGAAAATTACTGAAACGCCGAAAGCCTTGATGATATCAGCTATTTCCAACTACAGTCGCCTAAAAGATTCCTAAAATTAATGCTGCCAAAGTTTGGGTCTCTGTTGTCTCTTCTTCTTCCTCAGTTGCGAAATGTAAATTCATTTGAGTTCCACATGTTGAAAAACTCGCGCATGTTGAGCTCATGGCGAAGCAGATCCTCGTTTTTGTAGTGGAGCTCTTGATCCATCGTGAGCAGTCGCGGGCGACGTGGCGCTCTGCGCTGCCCATGTCAGGACGCCCCAACGCGTCGCACAAGGTGCTTTTTTTGCCTGTCATCCCTTTAATCACCCTGTAGCTCAGACCACACACGCGCAAATCGGTCGGCTTTGCATCGTCATCACCTTCGTCTTCTTTTCTTTCGCTGTTTGTCAACCAATGCGTGATTTGAGAAAAATGCGATATCGCGTTCTTCTTCCAACTGTCGGTATAGGTACACTGTACCAATACCCACTAGCCTGCAAGGTATGCCCACCGTGCATAAAAGGGAGATTCTTGGCACTTTTATTTTCTTTGATTTAATATATTCATTCAAAGAAAAATACATGCTTGATACTTATTTTAGTGATAATCATATTATGAGGTACTTGCTGTACTGACATCATATTGTAGAGTGCATACAGTACAGCCCTTTCCTTTCGAAAGCGACCCGAATGGGATGGCGAGGACTTGCAGATAAGAAGTAACAGACGACGCCAGCACACGCGAACGCCTCGCCGTCAAGATGAACGCACCGAACCGCACGGACTCGTACATGCTGCCCGAGGGCGCGCAAAAGGTCACGTACGAGAAGGACACGAAGATCCAGAACGCCGGCAAGTTCACGATCCTGCGTGAAGACCACACCATGGGCAACCTCATCCGCATGTACGTCTGTCCATCCACGCCCTTTCTCTCTCTCTATGCGTGTGTGTGTGTGTGTCTGCTGGTGGCTAACACGTGTGCACGCATGCATCTCTCTATCTGTGCGTGTGCATGTTATGCAGGCAGCTACTGCGCGACCCGAACGTGACGTTCAGCGGCTACCGCCACCCGCACCCGCTCATCCACGACATCACGGTGCGCGTGCAGACGAACGACGCGTCGTCACCCGTGGAGGCGCTGGCCAACTGCCTGGACGACCTCTCGACCGAGTTTGACGAGATCGCGCAGAAGTTCCGCCGCATGACGGGCAACACTAAGGACCCGAGCTCCTTCAGCTAGTCACTGCGAATGCGAGCGAGCGAGCGCTGTTCCAACACCATGCTGGATTGGTAATGCTGAGGCGGAATATGCTCGTTTATATACTTTTGTTTGTTTTACCACCGATTTTTTGGCTTTATGCTCTACGCATGATCACTCGCACTGGTTCTGGATTCGGAGGGCAATCTCTGTCAGTCGTGGTGAGAGGATTCCTACAAGAGTGCGAGCCGCATCATACCGATCAAGCATTGGAAGATAATTCACTCTCACTGGAACGCCAACATGTGGAAGCTTGGCAAGAAAGCTTTATTAACATTTATCACTGTTTTCCATCACAGGGAGCATGGCTCTTTCTCGGCTCTATCTCGAGCCGCACGCACACGCGTCGGATTCATATGCAGCCACCACAAAGTCTTCTCAAGCGAGACCACCGCAGGGGAGGACACTACTTACTGCGTCAGTCTTCTTTGACGTCGCACTTGGCTGGACCCGCGCCTGGGAGACAGCCGAAGACGCCGCTCTTGACCAGTCCGCAGTGCGAGCCCTGCTTGAGTCCGCTCTGCTTGCCTGGGCACTTGCCCTTCGAGTCCGAGCCGCTGCAGATCGTCTTCGATGCTGAGACGCAGTACGAGCCTTTGCCCTCGACGCTCACGAGGATCGCGTCCTTGGAGCATCGCAAGCGGTCCGAGTTGTCAACACCTTGTCCAGTCGTCTTTGTGGACTCCGGGGTTGGCACCATCGCAGGCTTCGCTGCCGGCGCTGGTGTCGTGGACGCTGGGCTTGGGCTTGGGTTCGTGCTCTGCTGAGCAGCTGGCGACGGAGACATCGACGGTGTGAGGGCCAGTGTTGGAGTTGGGCTCACTGCGCCTCCAGTGACGGTCTGTTGGGCAGTTCCTGGTGTCTGAGCTGCAGTAGTTGGGCGTGGAGCTGGGGCTGGAGCCGGCGTGTTGTCCATGGGAGGATTGAGGTTCGGCCAGCCTGGCTTGTTGGAGAACGGGCCACTGGAAGGACCCGAGTCGAACTCGTCCACGAGGTCGTTGAACCCCAGCATGGTGCCATCGATCGTGTCGTTTTCCAGGTCGTCTTGCGCGTGGGAGCCCGACGAGAGCAGCGCGAGCGCTCCGAGACACAACAGCAGCGTCGAGGTGGAGCGGCGCAGCATTGCGGAGAGTTGGTTGGTTGGGGTCAAGCACTTGGTCTTGGGGTTGCAAATTGCAAAGTGAACAAGCAGAAAGCGCGAGAAGCCTGGAGTTCTTTCACTCAAAGCGAAACGTACCAACTCATCTGCTTCTTGGAAGGTACTGGAGCTGGCCTTCAGCCGTTAGCTTCGGTGTCATATATGCGTCAAGCTCCGCGCGTTGGTGCAACGACTGGTACGCTGAAGGTTCTAGGAATTGGCTCTGGGTGTGTGAGGCATTCTGCAGTTTTGTGGTGAAGGTTGTTCTATCAATTGGGAAGGTGCAGCCAGGTCTAGCACGATCGGGGAGACTAACGAGTGACTAACTTGACCTTGCTGCGAAAAAGGGGTGGGAATGGGTACACTTTCTTCTAAAGAGCAGAGCAGGATTCCGAGACCAACAACAAACTTCTAAGAAACAATATAGACGCACAAACAGGCGGATGCAGAAAGTGGCTGGCTCTATACGAGCACCAGCTGCATCGCTTTGCTCCAACACATTCAAGTACAGAATGGGTGTGGCTCTCAAGTTCTGCAAATTGGATCAATTCCGCTCAAAAATATGTGTTCAAAGGACAGTCTACTATTTCAGAATCTCACAGTACGCCACATGTTTTTACAATGAAGATAATTTAATAAAAATAACTCTGGATAGCGCCCAAAAGAGTCCAAATATTGACAATTGACGGTGGAGCTTTGAAATTATAACCCTGTTAAAGTAGATATCATGTTAGAAAGGCTTTAGTTCACTTGAAAAACAGAGAAGGATCTTTTGATCCTGAAAGGACGCGACTGGCACCAACCAACATGCGCTCTTCATAATGTCGTATCAAAGCACCTTTGCCATTCAACAAGCGCGGCAGCAGCGCCATGGACGTCCGATTCACCGCGATGGAGCACGACGTGTGCGCGTCTACAGTCAACGGCGGCAGCCCCGCCGCGACCCCGAGCGCCGGTGCGCGCGCCTTCTTCTTCCTGCCTCCCTGGGACAGCAGCAGCCTCCCAGCCTCGTCAGGAGCACTTGCCATGCGTCCATGTGAAGCGCTAATGAGCGCCGGGGCCTGGGGGTACGCGCTCGTGGGGCAGTGCTTCAGCCGCATGCACCGCACGCAGTTCGACGAGGAGCACCAGCGCTCGCTACTCTCATGCCACTCGACGGAGGACGAAGAGAGCTACAGCTTCCCCGACGAAGCCATGCTGGAGCTACGGCGTCGCGTGCTCAAGGTCGACGCCGACTCGAAGCAGCGCAAGCCCACGTTCGCGAAAGATCTCGATTTGGCGTACCCCGTGCAGGTACGAATTACACGAGAGGGCTCTGCCTATTGGTGGTGGCGCATTTGCTGAGTTGCGTGTTATGTGTTGATCATTAGCTGCCAGTGTACCTGCCGCTGAGTCGTAACCCAACGTCTCGCTGGGAGAAGCGCAAAGCGAACGCACTTGCGATGAAGCTGCAGGCCGCGCAATCACAAGATGCCAGCAACATGAAACAGCAGCAGTTTGCGGACAACAACAACAACAACAACAGTCGAGAGCACAGTGCATCATCAGCATCTTCAACCAGCAATCCCAAGCAGTTCAAGGCGCTGCTGTCCGACACGGAGAAGGCACTGGACGACATCCTGGGCACCCACCCACACCCACATCCGCAGCAACAAGGGCAACTGCTGCCGCACAAGCCGCAGGAGGATGACGTGAGGCGGCTGAGCGTGGACGAGCTGCTCGCGCTGCGTCCGCACTCGTTGTCGTCGCTGTCCACGTGCTCGACTTCATCCGGTGGATCCATGTCGCCAGACAAGCTCTCTAGCGGGCTCGACAGCGAGAACGACGATGACCCGTCTTCTCTGCCAACAGTCACGCATTTCTCGCAGGACGCCAAGCTGCTGCGCCAGTGGCTCGCGGACATCGACCCCGTGCGCGCAGACGAGTACCACGCGTACGCGCACTGCTTCGAGACGCAGGGCTTCCAGGCACTCGAGGACCTCGCGGAGCTGGACGAAGACGAGGTGGAGCAGGCCATGAGCGAGGTGGGCATCGCCAAGTTCGCGCACCGCGCGCGCATCCGCAAGGCCATCCTGCGCCTGCGCTCCGACACGTTCCAGAGCGAGAACAGCAGCATCCTCATGAACAGCAACTGAGAGAGCGGCTCGTAGTAGTACGTTTTTGTATTGTACATGAAGCTTGTTGATAAATACTCAACAATTGCACAAACCCATTTTCCATTTTGCCGTGGACAAACTGCCGTGAAATCCGCTAAGATCTATTTTTGAGCTGCCAAAAATAGCGACAGCCTTTCGCGTGCTCTCTCTCTCTCTAGAAGCTCATTTTGCGCTGCTGTGGCAATTCATTTCCGTCTCTCTCTCTGTGGACTGCATGCATGGCAATGGCGCCAGCCTCCTCGTGCTCTCTGTCGTCCAAGCCCAAGCTGCTACCGCACCAATTAGTGGCGCGAGACAGCCGCAGTAGCTATATCCAGCGCGTGCACACGCTCGCGGGCCCAGGCGCGTATGTGATCCCGTCCACCTTCCAGCAATCGCCGTTGAACGACAAGCTCCGCGAGGTCCAGCACCAGCAGTACGGCCGCGAGTTCGCGCGCAAGCAGCGGGAGCAATGCGCAGGCGCGGAGGGGGGTGCACGGCTGGCTGAGCAGGAAGTTGCGAAGAACGAGTGAGTGTGGAGCTGGTCTTCTGATTTGCTGCTGATTGTACCAGTAATGCTCATGTGATTGCTTGCTGGTGTTGTTTGTTGTGTGGTCCTAATGAATCAAGGCAGCAGCGCAACAGCGCGGCGCAGGATAAGTACCGCGCGCGCCGCGACCACTTGCGAGCCATGCTGCAGCAAATGGTGCGTTCGATATCCACCAGGACGCCATCTTCCTCTCCATTGATACGTACATACATGCACAACCTTACCTCTGATGATGCACACACACATACACGCACGACTACGCCAGCACCATCCGCATGAGAGCTGGCGTAACGAGATGAGCTCTCCGATCAGCGGCAGCAGAGCAATGGCACTCACTGCAGATGCACCACCGTCAATGTCGCCCAGTCCGAGCTGCTACGACGCCTACGTGGACGGCTATCGCCATGCGCAAGCAAACACAACAACTGCAGCAGCAGCACACGCACAGGTCACGCCGCTGGACCTCCACCTCGCGCCGCCATCGCCATCCAGCGCGAGCTCGTGCTCGGATCTGGAGGAGATCGAGCTCTTCATCGAAGAAAACTTCACTGGTGGCGCGGCTGCTTCGAGAAGCAGCTCTCTGCCATTTGCAGTGGGGCAACAGGTAGGTTATCAAAATGTATCCATGCGCACCAAGCAAACGACAAACTGGCTGGGATCTCCATTGGCGCAGGATGACGCGAATGGCAGTGCAACTGACCTAATTTGTGTCGTGTCCTCTTCTTTGGCTCTATCACACAGCAACTGCAACTGCAACCACCACCAATGGCAACGACGACACCACCGCCAACAATGGTGATGCTGTCGTATCAGCAGTTCCTCTCCACCACCAGCTACGTGCAGCGCTTGAAGAAGAAGAAGAGCAGGAGCAACTGCAGCCAGTAGTAGCCAATCGCCAGTGCGCTCCGCAACTGCAACGCGCTCGATGTGGCAAGCGTTAGAATTAGCTCACTCCATTCCGCCTTGTTCGATGAGCTCAACTGGATTATATTGAGCGAGAAGCGAGAGGGAGCATTAGAGGACGTCGAATGGGTAGCAAGTCAAATGTATTCAAATAAACAAATGCATTACTATGAAAAAGGGCGATCCAATCACTGGCAATTGTGTAGCCAAGCGAGGCAAGATACTTGTCGAGCGAAACCCCGGCGGCCTTGGTCATCGCCCTCTTCTTACCAACGTTGTTACTCTTTTTCTTCGCAGACGATTGTTTCGCCGACACCTTCATAGACCCGGCGACCTTGGCAAGCTTCGTCTTCTTCGCCGGCTTTCGCGTCCAGACCTTACGAGAAGGCACGTGGAACGGGTACGGAAACAAGGTGGACAGCAACCACTTGCGTAGAAACTTGTATAAGAACGAAGACGTAACCCAACAGCCTTCCAAGACCATGGTCATCTTGTTATTGTCAAACACTGCGTCAAGAGAAAGATTCGCTGACCCCGTTAGCACCGTGTGGTTGTCCACAATGAGAAACTTTTCGTGCATTAGCGGGGATCGTGTGCGTATCTCGATGCCCTGACACACACACACAAAAACACAAAAAAGACCTGAAGTTTAGTACTTTTGTACCAAGTAGAAGTATCGGGTTGTTGACGAAAGAGGCACTTTTTCGTACGTCCACAACCTTTTTCCCACACACAAAATAAAGGGGACATTTTTGGTTAGGAAACAGCACAGAAACCTTGATCAATCTCACAACAACACACACACAGGAGCAACTTACATATTGACATGTTACGATGTACATGCAGATGTCGATTGTCGTCGTCGCCTTCTCGACGTACTCCATCATCTGGAAGAATGCCGTGCCAGAATGGCGCTCAGTGCACCCGTCGGTCTTGCATTAACCAGTTGACAGCTTCTCCTTGCATGGATGATCTTGGTCG
>JAASGK010000316.1:0-28333 GCA_023334195.1 Globisporangium emineosum
CATTGCTGGCGAGCGCGTCGAGCGTCGCGCACGTAAGGACGGGCGTGCAGTGCGCGAGACCCTCGATGCGCTGCGCCGCCTGCTGCACGCTCGCGAGCGAGATCGCGTAGGGCGCGGCGTCGCTCGTCGGCATCGCTCTTGCTTGCGATTTTGAGAAGTGTGCCTTCTCAAAGCGCTGCTCGCTCATCAAAAACGAATTTTAACGAGCTGCTGTCTTTGCTGATTTTGACAAGCAAGAACGATTGTATCCGGATAAAGAGCGAAAAAAAATCGTTTTGAAGGACCACGAACTTTTCGCTTATCCAGATGCAATCACCACGCGAAAATCGCTCAAGCCAAATGACATGGAAATGGTCGTTCAAAATTGACTGCATCCTCCTCCATTCAAAAGCCTTTGTGCTGTGTGCTGAGCTGTGTGGGGTTTGGGGGAAATGAGGCAATGTTTATTTGAAAATGGGAGGGAGATCGCTGTGTGCGTGTCTGTGTTGTTCTACAGCAGCTCGTCTTCCAGATAACTATACTCAAACGTGAACTCGGTTTTGATGCGCTGACACCAGCCCGTCTCGTAGTCAAAGTACACGAACGTGCCCTGCTCGTAGTCCTCGCCTGTGACCTGCGGCTCCTCGTGGCGCTTGAACCACGTCTTGTACTTCTTGTGGTAGCCCCACGTTCGTCGCTTGAGCTCGCGCGCCGCGAGGTACTGCTGGTACGAGCCCTGCTGGTAGTAGAAGATGAAGAAGAGCGAGTCCACGTCCAGCTTCTCAAACACCGCGCCGTTCTCAAACACCGTCAGCGGCGTCGTCGGGAACGACGCGGGCGTCGGGTACAGGTTGCGCGGCACGTAGCGGTTCGCCTTCTCCGAGTCGACGCTCTCCGGGATGAAGTGGAAGCTCTCGTCAATCATGCGCATGATCTGGCGCTGCTCCTCTGTCAGCACGGGCTCTTCCTCCAGCTCAGGCGCCTTGCCCAGAGGAGGCAGCAGCCCACTGCCGAGAATCGACGAAAGGGCACCACCAGCTCCGACGACTGGAGTCGGGGTACCCGAGCCAGGAATAATGGAGCCACTGGAAGCCGCAGCAACAGTGGCAGCCGTGACGATACCTGAAGCGACAGCGCTGCCGCTGCTAACCGAGCTTGGCGTGCTTCCCGCAGAGCGGTCCTTCACTGGCGGCGTGCGAGCCGACGGTGGAGGCGTGCGCTGCGTCTGAGGTGACATCTTCTGGTTGAAAGCCGCCTTTTCACTGACAGTCGGCGATGGCGCCGACGTGGAGCTGGTGGTCGACCCAGGGGGCTTCGTGGACGCGGTGCTGCTGCTACTGCTGCTGGCTTGCTCCAGGTCGCTCGGCGCGCTCGTGATGGGCGGCGACGGACCGTTCTTGGTCGCGCGGTGCGGTGTTCCCCGCGCATTGTTCTTGCTAAGCTTGTCCTCGGATTTGTCGTTCGCGTCATCGTTCTGCTTGCTGCTCGGCGTGACGACCGAGAGCGGCGTGCTAGACGAAGACGCGGCGGCTCGGCTCGGTGTAGAGGACAGCGACACCGACGACTTGAGCTCGATGGGCTTGACTGCGCCGGGGCGGCCGATACCCGTGATGACCGAGGCCGAGACGCTCTTCTTCGGGGTCTTGGCGGTCGAGCGGCTCGAGCCCGAGCTCGACGTGTTGATCGCTACCACGGAGCTCGCGTTGTCGACCAGCGGCGTGTCGTCCAGCCCAATGTCCTGCTCGGTCGGCAGCAGCAGCTGCACCGCGGCGCCTAACGAGTCGAGGTCCAGCACTTCGTAGATATCGTCCTCTCCGTACGTGTCCATAAAATCTGGCTCCTATAATAATAGCAACAATGCAGCAATGCAGCACATACATATTTAAATAACGCATGGCCGATCGAGTGAGCGAAAGGCGTTCGCAATGCGCTACCCACCTGGTTCGCCTCCAAGTAGTACTCGATGTCCTCCTTGAGGTCGTCGACGTCCTTGGCGTCGAGCACGTCGTTGTCCAGCAGGCGGTTGATCTGCTCGAGCTTGAGCACGTGGAACTTGTGCTTGGAGAGCGCGAACTCGAGCGCCTCCATCTCGGCCTTGTTCTTGTTCTTTCCCTTCGACTGCTGCAGCCGCTCGAGGTCGCACTCGGTGGCCTCGATCTGCTCGTTGAATTGCGTGAGGCACTCCTGGATCCACATGCGCGTGTTCTGGCGCGCCTGCTCGGCCGGGTCGAGCCGGTCCATCTGCGCGAGCCCTTCTTTCGAGTACGCCTTGGTCTTGGTCTCCTTCTCACAGACCTTAAACTCCTCCATCTTCTGCTCGATGAGCTTGCGCGCGTCTGTGAGTGGCTTCTTGTCCTTCACGTCGCTGTTGCCGATCCAATTCTTGATCTGGTCGCGGAAGCGCTGCAGCTTCTTGATCTCTTTCTTCAGGTCCGCCTCGTGCTTCTCCTTCTGGTTCTGCGCGGACGCCGAGTACACCTTGTCCCAGATGTCGTTGAACACCTCCACGCCCTCCGTCACCTTCTTGAGCGTGCGGTCGATCTCGCTCATCAACTTGCGCTGCCCCGCCATCGTCGCTGCTGCTTGCTCGTCACCTGCTTGATCTCTTCTTGCGCTTTCCTTTCCCAACAAACACTACTGATGCATGGGGCGCGCAGGTTACTTTACAGGCAGCGGCTTCTTCCCCCCCTTTTGGGGCGATTATTGGTGGATATTTGTAAAAGATAACCTTTTCAGCCAATGAAAAGTGCTTATTGCTGTAATTATCAAGCCGTCCTTCAAGAGCTCCATCCAAACAAAGACACCACCAAGAGAAGCAAGACAAGGACGGCGCGATGGCGAATGTGATGCTCACGAGCGAGACGGCCAAGGACCCGAACAAGCCCTTCAAGCTGCGCGTCGAGGACGTCTGCACCAAGTTTGACGTGCGCCCCCGGCTGCTGCTGCTCTCTCTGCTCTCTGTGGGATGTTCTCTGGGCTTCAGTCTGATGATGAACTCTCTTCTTTTCTCTCGTGAATGCCACAGGCGCTCGTGTCGGAATGTCTGCTGCTCGTGCAGTCGGAGGAGCAGTTCCCGTAAGAAGCAGCTGGGTGCATGAAGCGCTTTGTGCATACATTGAGATGTGTATGCTGACTGCATTATTGTGTGGAAATGCGTGTTTGCGTGTTTGACAGGAGCTCGGAAGGGAGCGACCTGACGAGCGTGGAAGACCAGGTCGTGAAGAAGCTCGAGGGGTTCAACTCGGTCTGCGACGAGCTCTACAAAGAGATAGTGCGTGCTGTTGCTAGTATCGCGTTGTCCGTGCGACCCAATGCCCATACTGACTGACTGACTGACTATGTTTGTTGATTGATTTCTGCGCGTCTCCTGTGAATGCCTTCAGCTCCGGCGGAAAGAGAAATTGCTGAACTTGATGGAGAAAAGTCCCAAGAACGTCGATCTCCACAGGCAGATCCAGACGGCGGGCAACATGGTGCAGGTGATCGGAGATTTCCGGCATTTCCTCGAGACGGGTGTGGTCAAACCCGATAAATCCAGCTAACGCGAATGAACAAGAGAGGCAAACCTATGAGAGCGTAATACAAGAATGACGACTGGCTGTCGCACAACCTGGAGAAGCTTTTCCATTTCCCATTCTGTTGGCATTATCCCATTAACGATTTTCTATCCCACTGCACAGCAATCACATCGGCAAGGTAGGTGTGTGTTGTTGTGTATTCACTCACGCGTATTAGATAATGGATATATATGCAAAACTCACATGCTGTGTGCATAGGCTCTTTCTGATTGTGTTTGTATCTCCACGAGGCACTTTCACTAACCTCACTCACTCACTCGGGGGCTCACTCAAAACTCGGCAAACGAGAGCGACGCCGGCAGGATCTCGACCACACTCATGTCCGAGGACGACGGCGAAAACTGCGTCTCCGTCTCGTAGGAATCGTCCGACGACGACGTTAAATACGCGCCCAGCACAGTGTTCGACGGCTGGTGCGGCTGGGGGTGGTGCTGTTGTTGAAATGGTTGCTTCGTAGGACTCTGGTGGTGCTGCTGATGGTGGTGGTCGCTGTCACCCAGACTCGTCTTCAAGAGCCACTCCAGGGATGCATTGTCGCAAGAGTTGCTCAGCGTCGCGGTCGCGGGGATCGGCAGGCAGAGTCGCGCAATCAGTTCATTCTGGCAATGGATCAAGCGAAGATGCCGGTGGGCGAGCGTGAGTACTTGGCAAAATGCTACAATGTTGGACAAGGATCAAATCACACAAACCAACCTGCTTCTGGATCTGGCGGTTCATGCGCGTCATCTCGGCCAACACTGCGTCGATCTTGCTTCCGAGCTTCTCTTCGAGCTTGACGAGGTCTAAAGGTGGCATAACAATTGATAATCCCAGTGCCACGCCAGTGCAAGCAACAACGATATCATCAGATTGAGTTTTCACGCGTCATACCTCGCTTCACGAGTTTCGGGACCGGCTCCTTGCTGCGAATCGACGAGGAGTCCGAGAGGTACGTGCTGTGGTGCTTGCGCTTCGAGAGCACGCAGATCGCGTTCGTGAAGATCGGCGTGAGGTCCGACACGTTCGCAGTGCACTGTTCCTGGTCCACCTCGATGCGGAGCTTGAAGCGCTGGCCGTCTTTCCGTCGACTCACCTGACAGCATACGGCAACGCACACAACAATCGCATCAGCTATTCATCAATAGCAACAATGGCAACGACAGTCCTCACACCTTCTCGAGGCGAAACTGCACGGACGCCTTGCGCGAGTGGCCGCGGATGACCACCGAGTCGTAGTCGTTGCCGACAAAGCGGAAGATCTCCTGGTCTGTGTCGTCCACGCGCTTACCCGACTCGAAGAACAGCAGGATGCGCAGCGGAATGCCGACAAACTCGTCGTCTGGGGACCGCGCCGGCTCGCCGTGCTCGTTGAACTCCACGAGCGTCACTTCGACATCCAGCGAGTTGGACTTCCCGCCTACAGAGCGTGAGTGTATCAGTCATCCGGTGATAAATTTATTTCGCGTCGCCATCAACAAAGAACAGTTATCATACACCGTGATGCTCACCTTCGTCCTTGTAAAATTCCGACGCGGGCTGCTTGGTCACGACGAGTCTTCTGGACCACGCGGCGCGCTTGCCCAGTGGTTGCGGGGTCGGCGGCGCAAACGCGTCCGCCTTCATGAAGGTCCAGTCGCTCTGGTCGTCGTCGTCGTGCGCGGATCCATCGAGCAGGTGGTGGTGAGTCTGGTGGCTCTGGTGAAGAAAGTCGAGCTCGTCATGAGCGGAAGACGAGGAGCTGTTGGTAGTGCTGCTGCTGATGGTTGAGGACGAGCTGGTCTCGTGGCTGCTGAGCGGCGGATGCATCTCCAAGCAGAACGCGGTGAATTGAGGAATGAAAAGAGCTCTTCGCGCCTGCCTGCTTCGTGCTGGTGCATTGGACATTATTAGGGCAGCAGCATGGTGATGGGATGCGACAAACACGCAGCAGCGCGGTCGCATTGCATCACCTTGCTAGCCTTATCGCACATACAGCCACATGCACACGTAGACCCACACCATGCTCCATGTCAAACGCTTTCTTCAACGTATCCATTCATTCATCCAAACTCATTTCAAAAACTGGCCCAACTGCCCAATCACAACCCTGCAAGATATGCGCCAATCATCGTGGCACCGCGTCGTTTCGTGATCCAATCATATAGAGCTCAGGGGTAGGGCTTCATGTGACCCACCCCATTTTGGGGTCCACATTCCAATATTTTTTGTATCAGAACAAAAGGCGGGCTTTCGTGGCTTGTGTTATGGATATTATTTGTATATTGGGCTGCTGTGTTACGATGGACTCGACCACCACAGCGGCACCGCCGCCACCAGCATCGATGGCCGGCGCGCCGTCGACGCACATGGCGGACGTGACGACGCCGCGCGCGGCCCGGCGCGTGACCGCGTGCGAGCGCCTGACGCCCGAGCACACCGTGCAGCGCCAACGCGCGCAGGACGAGCCCATCCTCGTGGCGTGGAAAGTCGAGCGGCGCGCCAACGGCCAGGAGCTCATCAGCATCAGCAGCGGCGAGAGCAGCGACGAAGACGACGCCAGTGGTTATGGAGATACTGTTAGCGTCAGTGCTAGTGCTAGTGCTAGCGGCGCGTTTGTCGATGGTGAAGGCGACGATGATAACGACGCCGATTACGAATACGAGGACAGCGATGAAGCGGACGATCTCGCGTCCGCCGAAGAGGGACGAACCCGTCGAGTCCAACAGGAACAAGGAGACGAAGAGGAAGAAATCGCATCCGCCAGCAACAGCGCGCTGTTCCGCAAGCGCAAGCGCCAAACTGTTGTGATAGACGTCCTCGACGACGACGATGAGAGCGAGCGTGACACAATCACTCAGATGGCGACGCTGCTCCACGGCATGGCGGCAGCAGACTCGAAGAAGCCTGCGCAGCAGCAAGTTATTTATTCTATCGGCAGCGGCGATAGTAGCGACGACAACGATGGCGGATGTGAAATAGTGGAGAGCACCACCACGACGCAGCCAACCGCTGCGCTCATCAATGTAGAGGACGATGATGCCGCCGCAGAAGCCAAACGCGCGATCGCAGAAGCGCGCGAGCGAGAGCGAAGCGAGCACGGCGACCAGTCGTTCGGGTCCTTTTCCGCGGAGACCGCAGACGGGAACACGACGCCCGAGACGACGACCGACAGCAGCTGCGGCGACACAATCGAAAGCGGTCGCGTCAAGAGCGAAGCATCGCACCAGGTGATAACATCAGTAGCAGTCAAGAGCGAGCCTGTGGCGGTGGCGCCTACAGCGCCGGTCGTATCCATGTCAAGTCAGTCGGTACCAACAATTGTAACCAGTGCAGAGCCGTCATTATCAACAGCCGATGACGACCACGAAGTGGGAGTGCCAGCGATCAAGCCCGAGCCGACTGCAGTGATGCGCGTGACCCCAAGGAGGGCGATCCCTCTGATGCGCCGCAAGAAACTCGACGAAGAAGACGCGGCGTTCCTGCTCTTTTACGGCATCAGTGAAGCGCCGACAGCGCACATTCTTGGTCTCATCATAGGTACGTTTTCGTAGCTGCTCCTTTCTTGAGCATCACTTGGCTTGAGACTAACACCCAATGTCTGTATCTTCACAGAGTATATTGATCGCTGCGTTGGCGCGAGCACGGCGTTTGTGTCGTGCTACATCAAGTTCATGCTCTGGTGCAAGATGAACGTGCACGTGACCGCCGGGATCGAGGCCGAGCGGCTCGCGCGCTCCGAGTGGATGAAGATCGTGTTCAGCTCGGAAGATCCGTCGATGCGGCCCGAGATCCACCGGTCGCAGCTGCTGCCGCGCCCCGTGCGGATAACCGTGCGACCGCTGCAGTTTGTGCGCAAACGCGCGAGTGTAAGCGGATCGATCATCGGTCCCAAGCACGAAGCCAAGGGTGTGCGCTTGTCGCCTGGCAAAGAGAGCAAAGCGCGCGTGAAGGACGAGCAGAGCCATCATGTTGGGGGAGCTGCTGGAGCGAATGCGATGTTTCCAAACGGCTACCGCGGGAGTGGGGTAGGAGGCAATGGAGTGAGTCCAGTAGGCTATCGGGGACCAGTGTCACCTCACACCTTGCCACACAAGAAACAGCCACCTTCACAACCAAAGTCCGGTACCAAGCGGAAAGCAGACAAGGTAGCAGGAGCAGTGACAGTCGCAGTCCCACACTCCCCCATGAGCCAGTCGCCGCTCAAGGCCGTGCCGTACACGCCGCGCAAGCACCGTCGAAGAAATGGGAGTATCACGATCTACGATGGCGAGTTGCCGACCCGCGCACGACAGAAAGCCGGAAGCCTCCCGAAATCCTCGGATGCCTTCAAGCCCCTGGCGTTGGACCAATTCATCGCAGGCTGCAACCGCAGTTTACCCAACGGCCGAAGCTTTGACGGGCTGGACTACCGGAAAGGACCGTGTGTGCAGGTGAGTCCGTTGCAGAACATGTCGCCCACGGACTTGAAAGACCACATCAACTCGGTGCGCAGCGAGGGACGCATCAAGAGCTTCGAGGTGCTGTCGGACATCATCAGCAAGCTCATGTCAGACTCGCGCAACCGCGGCGTGTTCAACTCGCCAGTGGACCCAGTCGCGTTGAATCTGCCGACCTACACGGATATCATCAAGGTTTGTGATTTTTTTTCTTTCTTGCAGAATTGACCGGACACTGTTGAGGTGTTGAGCATTATCAAACTAACTGGGTGACATTGTTGATGAATGGCGGTGTGAACCAACTTTGCTAGAACCCAATGGATCTCGGGACTGTGAAGAAGCGACTGGCAGAAGGATGGTACATTGAGACCCAGGACTTCGCGAACGACGTGCGGCTCGTGTTTGAGAACGCCAAGCGCTTCAACGCGCCGAACCACTCGGTCCACGTAGACGCCGACACGTTGCTGCGACAGTTTGAGAGAGAGCTCAAGAACGGATTAGATCGGCTCAAGCGCAATCACGGATCCAAGCATTCGTGCAACGCCTGCTACGGTCATATGTGCGAGCTCTGCTACCAGCAGTGTCTCCCGTTCGCGCAGCCGCACCTTCAGTGCTCGGGCAGTTGCGGCACAGATATTCGCAAAGGCTCGATCTACTACGTCGCGCGCGATGGCACGCGAGTGTGGTGCCACAAGTGTCGGAATCGCATCGTTCGTGAGAAAGCGCAGGCCGGGGATGGCGCTGGTGCTGCTGGTAAGACGATGCTGAATGGCAGCCAGTCGTTCTCTCAGAGCAGCCAGATGACGTTTTCTCAAAGCAGCGGATCACAAGGAGATCCGAACGACGGTGACGATGACAGTATGCTTCGGATGAAGTGCGACACGACCGTTGAGCCCTGGGTCAAGTGCAGCGAGTGCGCGCGGTGGATGCACCAGGTCTGCGGGCTCTTCAACTCCGTGCAGGGCGAGTACGCACCAGAGCACGACTACGTGTGTCCGCTGTGCTGCCAGCGGAAAAAGTCGACCGAGCCCCCGTCGTTCTCTTCGCTGCACAATTTGCTCAACCCAGCGTCGAACGATCGCGAAGAGAACAAGAGCACATGCCTAAACATTCCTCCGTGCGAGCTGAGCGAATTCATTCAAGGATACCTGCGGCACGAGCTCGAGGCAATCGGAGAGGGCGAAGCGGCCAAGTCGCTCAATGTGCGCGTACTGTCGTTCCCAGGCGAGAAGATGACGATCCCCGAGGGCGTCGTGCGTGCTTTCGACGAGAACTCAAACGTGCTCTCGCACATGTTTCCAGAGCGCGACGTGTCGTACCAGCGGTTGCCTTCGGACGTGACGTACTTGTCGAGAGGCATTTATTTATTCCAGAAGCACGACGGCGTTGATGTATCGCTCTTCACACTGTACGTGCAGGAGTTTGGCGAAGACTGCGAGCTCGCAGCGAATCGCAGGTCCGTGTACATTGCGTACATCGACAGCATCCGGTACCTGAAACCCGCGAGCGCGCGCACGTCGGCGTACCATTTCATCATGCTGGCGTACTTTGACTACATCCGACGGCACGGCTTTGACCGCGTGCACATTTGGTCCTGTCCGCCGCAGAAGCGCATCAGCTACGTGTTTTGGTGCCGCCCCGCGTTCCAGAAAACCCCGAGCGCCGAACATTTGCGGTCGTGGTACAATAGGTTGCTGGGAAAAGCGAAAGATCGCAATATTGTGAAGGACTGGACGACGTTGTACGACCAGTACTTGTCGCACGAGGACACGGAGATGCCGGTGAAAGAGGAGACACAGCACCTCATTGCGACTCGCGGGGTGACGTCAAAGTCTGTCGATCCGGGGGATCTCGCATGGCCGGTGACCGAGCTGCCGCCGATCTTTGATGGTGACTTCATCCCAGCTGAGCTGGACCGCATTATCGGCCGCATCAGCGCTAACAATGGCAAGATCCGTCGCGCGAACAAATCGGTGAAGAACGCGTCGATCGGCAGCTCTGGCGGCAAGCGCGCAAGTGGCGACGTGATCAAAGATGACCCGGACGGACCCGCACAGCAGCAGCAATCACAGCACGTGGAGTTCAAGCTCCGCGAGATCTTCTCCAAGTGCCAGTTCGCAGTGAAGCGCATGAAGCAGGACCTGCTCGTCGTGAACCTGGCAGCGGACAATGGTGATGGCGACGGCGTGATGACGGTCGCGTGCTGTCCCGAGATGACGGTCCCCGAGTGGTGTGCGCGCGTACCTCGCTTCTTTGGCAGTCGGTTCATGTTCCACCAGCTATGCGCGAACGCCGGCTACCAGTTTGACTCGCTGCGCCGCGCTAAGCACTCGACGATGATGATCCTGCACCACTACTTTAACGAGCACGTGACGCAGGTGAACGTGTTTTGCCGTGAGTGCAGTCTGCTCATCACGCACGCTCAGTACTGGGCGTGCCAGCAGTGCGACCGCTTCGCGCTCTGCGACGCGTGCTTCCAGCGCAACGGCCTCACGCACGAGCACCTACTGCAGTTCGGGCGGCAGCTCAACGTGCGTCACAGCAGTTCGCAGGGCCTCAGCAGCAGCACCAACAGGAGTTCCAATACCAGCAGCTGCAGCCTGACGATGGCAACAATAACCAGTTCGTAAATTAACAGAGGAGGAGGGCAGGAAGTGAGAACTGAGTAGATTGTGTGGCCAGATCAAACTAAATACAGCAACAATGGAAAAATGCACAATGTGTCCGTCCACATGGAGTGGACAATGAGAGCTGGACACTTGCTGCGAGCGTTCAAGCTGTAGTTTTATATAGAACAAAGTATGGCGCTTATTGACCCTACATTCGAGTCAACCGTGGGCTTTTTCTCACAAAGCGCACATGTGGATTTTAATTCCTATCTAAAATACACATACTTTATTCAAGATAAAAAGCCAGGATGCAGATTGAAGATGAGCACCGAAAAGGCATTACGCAAAGCTGACGTTTTGCGCTGAACATGACGCGCGTGCACAGAGCGGTGGCCACAGAAGCACGGAGCGCAGACGCAGCGGCCCAAGCGGACGCCAATACAGCAATAACAGTAACAGTCGGCCATGCACCGCACCTGGTGCTGGAGGACGTGGCGCGCGACGGCTTCCGCCGCAAGTTCTTTCTGAGCGCGTTCGGCGACGAGAAGGACGCGCTGGAGCTCTGCTTCGCGTTCCTGGGCCACGTGCGCAAGTACAAGACGCTCGTCGGGCGCAAGGAGCTGCTGCAGAACATCGTACATTGCTGTTTATGTTACTGTTACATGGGCTTGCATGCGTCGTATCATTGAACTCATAGCTCTCTCTTGTTATGGTGTTGTCAGGCGAAGGAGCTGGTCGCGATGTACCTGAGCGACCCGACGCAGCGGCTCCGCAGCGTGTACCTGGCAGCACCGGACGTGCAGAAGCTCATGGACCGCGTGGCCGACGCTGTGGCGCACGATCGCAGCCCGCTGGACCTCTTCGCAGGCCTCGAGGAGCGCGTGAAGACGCGGCTGTCGGACGACAAGTTCCCGCAGTTCCTGGCGAGCGAGCAGTACAAGATGCTCTGTGAAGCGATCCGAGAGAAGCGCGAACTGCCGCTGGGCGAAATCCTCGTGAGCCAGCGACGAACGCACTACCTCGAGACATTTCTGCAGCAAAACCAGCGCGAGAGCGTGGGCAACTTGCGCTTCTGGGTGGATGTGCAGACGACGTTCCTGCCGCTGATCCAGACCAACATGTTCTCGGTCGCGCTCTTTGAGGAGATCCAGGCCACACTGCGCAAGCTCTACAACACGTACCTAACCGAGTCGTCCCCACACGCTGCAACACTGATCTCAGAGGAGATCCGCAAGGACACGCTCAAGAAGATCATGATGCTCCAGGGTGAGCCGTTCTCGCCGCCACGGTACGCCGGTCTCTTTCGTCGCGCTCAAGAGAGAGTCTGGGAGTGGCTCCAAACTGACGTGTACCAGAGGTTCAAGCACTCGCAGCTCTACGTGTTACTTGTGGTGGAGATCGAGAACCTCGAATCCGACCACCAATTGCGCCGTCTCAGTGAGCAGGTGCACCAGCAACAGCGGCAGGCGCAGGCGCATTTCACGGCCGCATCTACCAGTAAGAAGAACGACCCAAAGTCCAGCGCGATCATCGTCCCAGTCTCCAATTTAGGACGAGGGCCGCGAAAGACCTCGCAAACACGCTCGTGCCTCAGCGCACACACATCAGAAGGCGCGAGAAAGTTCAAACGCGCGTTGCAGATCGAAGAGCTGGGGGAAACGTACGGACTCAAGAGTATTTGTTTTCACTCAGTCGCAGAAGCGCCATTGGATCAGTCGGAAGCAGCAACGGACCCTGGGAGTGACGGCGGTCGATACGCTATCAGCTACGACCTCTTCTGCGGTAGCAAAGAAGCCTCATCTACAAACCACTTGGTAAGTATCCTGTGCGCCTGCCTTCTCTGTGGATAGGTTGGCATGCAGACTACATGTGAACGAACTACTTGACTCTTCAATGTGCCACTACCAGGCGTACTGTTGGAACAACCAAACTATCAAGACTTTCCCCATAGTCCTGTCACCTTCGCATCGAGCTCAGCCCTCAGGTACGCATGATCTCTGTCAATCATTTCCCGGTTATCTCTTTTTTTCGCGATGTGGGACGTAACGCTGCGGGAGTGTGTTTGATTGGTTTGGCTGCATCATGAAAGTCCCAAAACCGAGCATTCATGACTTTCTGGTTCCAAGTCACGCTAGCGGAGACGGTGACGACGAAGAGATGTACGGCGTGTGTCTGACCCAGTGGCATATTGCAGAGAGGTCACCTTCACTGTTGGACACAACTTCATTCCAAGAGGGCAAGGAATTAGCAGCCACCAGCAGCGTGATTTTTGCATTTGAGTCGCCACTTCAAGAGGAAGTGGTGCTCTGCTTTCCCAGCTTTGTCAGCGTGACTTCGACACGACCCATGCACAGGAGAGCGCGGCTATTGCTCCAGCAACTACCGGCTTATGAAGATCAGGTAGCTCAGTCGCAGCCTCTCTCTCTCTTGCGTGGAGTTGGAAAGTGATCTAAAACAACTCACATCTGATGTATGGTACGACATGACAGGAGGCCCTCCCGCTTGAGCGGATGCGAGAGCTGCTGGTGTCTCTGCCGATTGTGGTGGCTCCTCTGAGGACACTTTTGAATGCGAGGTACCGAGACTTTTACCTCTGCGACGAGCTGAGCAGAGACGATTTCCCGCTTCACTGGATCTTCAAAGAGCTCAGCACGCAGGTGCATGCGTAGTGCAAAGATTGAGAAAGGATCAAGAGCAGACATGTAGCTCCTACAATTCGGAGGGTTTCTGATACTGTGGTACGAATTTGTGCAGACGATCACGAGCGTTCTAGCGCTGCTGCTGGTGGGGAAATCTGCGATCCTGGTCTCCGATCGACCTTCAGCGCTCATTTTGGTTGGGAAGGCGCTGAAAGAGCTACTTCGGCCATTTGAATGGACAGTAAGTGGCACGGATTACGTTGAGTTGAACTATACCGACCAGTCTTGCGACTCACATGGCTTGCGTGTTCGCTTGTTTGTTTGGTGGATGATTCGATTCTTCAGCATTTCTTTGAGCCATTTTGTCCTGTCACCACAGCAAACCGGCTGTCAACCGAGGGCTTCTTCACTGCAAAGCATGGCTCTCCGTTCATCATCGGCTTTGAAGGCGCGCTCACGTACCAGAAGCAAAAAGAGAAGGGCGCAGATCAGCGGCATCGAATCAGTTGCGTCACTCATGCAAAATACTTTGGTGCTTCATTAGATTCATTTCTCACCTTCTTTTGATCGGATGTTCGCTATTGCTACCCTTAGAAAACAGCATCTACAATGTCCACAAAGTGTCGCTGGAGCTCACTTTCCCCATGCCGAGTCCTGCGAACTCGGGCGTAAGTCTTGGTCCAACCTCGTACCCAAAGGACATCCTCCAGTCCCACGCGGTCGTGCTCGACATTGACAACGACGACCTGTACCTCCCTGGGAAAATGGAGATCCCCGAGTTCCCGCGTAAGGCTTTAATCTCTGCGTTTAGTTGCCGTCTCCAATATTCTGAGGCTGGCCTGACTGATTGGTTCACTCTTCTTGTAACGCTATGCAGAAACACTCGTTCGATGCCTGGAGGGGAACGTGAAAGAAGTGCTGGCGCACCAGCAGATCGTGAACGCAGACACGCAGCTTTTTCTGCCAAAGACGCACTCGTCCTTCATTGACGAGATGGGAGAGACGTGGACACGGACGAGTATCGATCCAGATCAATCTGCTGTTGGTTGTACAAGTGGCGGTGCGACCGTCGTTGCCGATGTGAAACTGGATCATGGCGCGCGCTTGGCATTCCTCAACTTTCTTGAAGCGCTCTTCGGCGATGTCGTCTACCATTTCTGCTCCTTTGGACAGGAGTTCGCGACAGATGAGCTGCTGACGTCGCAGCCGCAAACAGGAGAAAAGTACCTGGTCTTTGAAGCCGATTCGTTTCTGGACGCTCATAACGAGTTGGGGTGCCGCGAGTTCTTCCGACAGTGTTTCCAGACAGAGGTGAGTGTGGCACGTCTTTGTATTCGCAATTGCTATGCTTCGTTTCCTGATCACGCATATGGTTCACTCACCACGACTTACATGCATGTAACGCGACTGTGGTGACTGTCTGGTAGCTCTTTCGCGACTTCCTCTTGCGTCAGCACTCGCAATTCGCACTCGTCGAGGAACGTCCATCACCGACTTCGCGAGACGCGTCGAGCCTGGAAGATGCCGCCCACGCATGAGGCGAATGATAACCCCCAATATCGTATCGTATGTCCATTGGAGCTTCAAGCTGACCGAGACTCCAAGTGAATCCAGCAGCTTTTTCCACTCTTGTTCTTTTTCATTCGTTTGCGCATTTGCGCACAGTCTTACTGCAGCTGCTCGTGTTGCGTGAGCTCCTCGAGACTTACAAACTTGAGCTTCTTCGTCAGCACCGGCAGCGCTGATCTCAGCACGCCCACTGTCCACGCGCGGTCGTGCACGATGATGACCGAGCCATTGCCCGTGAACGTGCGCAGATGCAGCGAGTTGAGGGTCTCCGACTTGATCTGCGCGTCGTGCGGGTACACACTACCGAGGCAAATGCGGTATCCGTGGGACTGGATGATCTCGCGCATCCTCGACGTGAACCAGCCCGACGCTGGGCGCAGCCACCGGGTCGCTGTCGGAATCACAGAGTTATCACTTCCCAGCAATCGCATCTTCTCTGCGTCTTTGCCCTTCTTCACGCTACTAGCACCTTCACCGATTCCAGCAGCTACTGCAGTTGCAGCTAATCCTTCGCGAGTGAGCGATGGTCCCTCTGGTTGGTACTCGCGGATCGCGCGGTCGCACTCCTTGAGCTTCTGCTCAAACACGTGCAGCTCGTCAAGCACGCTCGCGCGGTCCTCTGTGAGGTGGTTGCCGAGCGTGTGTCCTTCGCGCACGATGCGCGCGACGGTCTCTTCATTGCCGGCAATGTGGCTGCTGATGATGAAGAACGTCGCCTTCACGTTGTGTTCCTTGAGTATGTCGAGCAGCAGCGGCGTGTTGACCGACGGCGCGTCGTCGATGGTCAGCGAGCAGACGTTCGAGGACGTGGACACGCACCAGAGCACCGACGGGTGCGAGCCCCACACCATGAAGCGCATGAACCAGCGCGGCTGCACATACACGAGGAAGAGGAAGAGCAGGATTGCTGAAGCTACCACCATCGCCCCGATCTGCAGCGCGCTGTTCACCGCCGCGGGCAGCGGGAGTGCGCTCGTCGACTCCTGCTGCGGGTCCACGGACGCCGCCATCGCATGCGAGCCCAACAAAGCAATGGCTGCAGTCATTGAGGCTATAGCTGCTGGTGCTAGCGGATGGAGGAACGCGATCTTCATGTCTGTCTGCGTCGCGTGTTTCTTGGCTTGCTCGCTGGACTTCAAATTGCGGAATGACATGCGAATCCATCCGCAGAAAGAAGGCTGAGTTCCTAAAATAAGGTGGTCTTCCTGTATTTTGTGACACTGAATTGTAAACAAGTGATAATTGGTCTTATTTCTGAGACGAGAACCTGGCTTTTGTGACGTGGGACCACAGAGAAGACGACAAAAAACATCAAAAATTGGTTGAAGGATGATTGATTCCAGTGGCGAGTGGGCTGCTGGGCTGTGAAGCCACAGCCATTTTGCCATTTGCTGGAGTGACGTGGGTGCGTGCGTGTGGATTCATAGATGAGTTTGAAAATGCAAAATAGATACGATGGCATCACACAAAAACTCGGGTAACTCCGAGTGAGCCCGTGACGACGCATTTGGTTATGTTCCGTCCTGTCTCGCATGTCGATTTCGAAAAATGCTTGACTAAAATTACCTGTCACATTTGCTTATCATTTTTGAAAGGTTTCATAACCTTTTTTAAACTGGTTTCAGTCAGCCTCCTTAAAATACTACTCATTTTAAAGAGGGAATTTCATCTTGGCTTCCGGGTACTACAGTAGTGCCACACACCTTTACACACCACTCTCCCCCTTTTCACAGTCAATCAATGGGTGCGGAATGCCACCCAAGTGGCTTAGCAAAGTGAACATGAGATACAAAAAATAGATGGATGGATAGATAGCTGCGTTATTTAAATGGTGCACGCAATGAGAGAACCCCTCGCTCGCTCTTGCTGGTAAGCACACCCGCAAGAAGAAGAAGAAAATCTCAATGCTTGCGGGCTTGCCACCTGGAGCGAAGCGCTGCAGTTCTCGTTCGCATTGTATGCAAAAAGAAAAAAAAAGAAATCTACTACCATCAATCATCAATCAAAGAAAAAGCACGGACCGTTGGAGAGAGACTTGCTTGGGGCACGTCGTGTCGTCTACAAGAACTTGGACACGCCATCTTCAATGGACTCCTTGGCCAACTCCGAGGCGTCAGTGGCAGTGAGGTGGATGCCCACGCCCATCAACACACGCTTGATCGACTCCTTCGACGACGCGTAAAGCATCTTGCTCTTGATAAAGGCAGTGTCTGGGGACCTGTTGGACACATGATAGATACACACATACACACTGTCAGAACATATCCTTCTTTGTCTAGTGCGCATACAGCAAGGATACAAAAAATCACAACGTCTTCGTACCAAGACAGGAAGACGAGCTTCGAGGTCGGGCGGCCGTCCTTGGTGGTGACGTCCAAGTCGATCAAGCCGTATCGGCAGTCGTTGGTGATGAGCGCCAGCTTGGCGGCAAAGTCCTCGTACGACTCGGTCTGCGCGCCCGTGGACTCGATCACGATCTCCGTGTCGTCCACGATCTTGTAGATGAAGTAGCGGTAGTTGTGCGGCTCGCGCTTCAATTTGAAGTCGTTGAACTGGGTGATGACATCATCGTGGACACCGACGCCGGACGACTGTACATGCGTATCCATACACAGCACCCGTCATTAGCATACAGAGCCATACATCTGCGCACAGAGGGGAAATCACTCGTACTAACGCACCATATTTGCTGGGGAAAGAGGGGGAAGAGGGGGGAAGAAGCACGTGGAGACCTGAGGCAAAAACGCAACTGAATCAGTGCGGACGCCCAGCCCGCCCCGCGCCAACCCAGCGAACGCGGGTATCCGCCCCCTCCTATTCACTTGTTTTCAGTATGTTGAGCGGAAATGCCGTCTGCTCTGCGGCGGCCGTGCTTCTTTTGTTCAGGAAGGGGAAAGGAGAAGGGAGGGGCTACTAATCGGAAGGAGCAGGGAGGCTCCGTAACCCTGTTGCTGTTCCAGTGTAACGTCAACGAGGAGCGTAACCCGGGCGTTTCTTTGTGCGCAAAAGATGTGAGAAAGTGATGCTTGGAGTGTGCTCCATAATGGACGACCGCACGACGGCGGCTGGGTGGAAGGATCGCGGCATTCGCGTAAATGCCGATGCGACAGGAGCGCGCGCGGTGTTCTTCTCTCTACGAGTGTGCGGCACAGGTGCTACTGACCAAAGCGCTGCATAGAGAGAGCCGAAGAGATCCGGACAGTCGAACGCTGTCCGTCTACTGCAATGCGACCACGATGAGCCTGCCTGCCTGTTGAACGCGGATGGCAAGCACACTCGTAAAGCCAGCAACCCAGCACCAAGAAAAAAAAGAACCAGACTGTCGGTATGTACGTATGCATGTGTGCTGTATTGTTGCTATCTTGCTAGGCTTTCCATTGCACGGACTGGAGCGCGATCTTGGCGCTCTTGGCGATGAGCGGGTCCGCGTCCGCCATGAGTATGCGCAAGTGGTACTCGGTGGACGAGATGTCGAGCATCTTGCGCGCGGGAGGGTACGCCGCCATGACCGCTAGCAGCTTCACGGTGTTGAGCTGCACGAGGAACTTGGGCGACTGCAGCAGCTGATTGACGTTCTGCAGCCCCTCGAACGCGACGACCGCGCGTTTGGCTTCGTCCAAGATCGCGATGCACATGAGTGCACCAGCACTCGCCGCGGTGACCTGCCATTTCGCATCGGTGAGCAAGTTGCAGAGCTTCTTCACGACGCCTTTCTCGACGCATGCCTTCTTGGCTTTCTCGACGTACCCCATCGCCGCGATCGCGTCGCAGGCGGCGACTCGAATCTCCATCTTTGGCTCGAACAAGCGCTTGGAACACTGGTCCACAGCATCCATCTCGAGCGCGCGGTACACGGTCGCTTCCATACCGTCATTTAGAATGTACTTGAGTAGCTGCAGCGCGCGTAGCTCGAGATCTTCGCTGAAGCTGCGCTTCAAATGGTCGAGCACGACCGGCAAGTAGCCCGTGTTTGAGAGCATTTGCGCACCTGTGAACGCCCGTGCAACATTCAGCAGTGCATCATAGAGATGACAGCAAGTGCGCTTGTTCGCTGCCGGCGCAAAAACCTTGAGGGTATGCGCGATAGTCTCGCTTTTCATGATCTCCGCTCTGCCGCACGGGGACTCGGCGATCACGCTGAGCACTCTGGCGGAGAGCTCCTGGATTTCCTTGTTCCCATCAACGATGCCGTGCTCGATGAGCTCCAGCGCACTATACTTCATGCACATCACGAGCTCCTGCGGCTGCTTGAACACTTCGCTGAGCGCGACGAGCACGCGCTTCTTGAGCACGTCGTCGCCTTCCTCGAGCGAGTGCATGAGGTGCGGCCAGTTCTCGACGCCGAACGCCTCCGTGACGCGGTCGTAGGGTGTCTCCACCACATTCTCCTGCGTGGACACGAGCGTAAGGTGCTGCGCCGCCGTGCGCTTGTACAGGAACGCCCCCTGCGCGCGCAGGTGCTTGATGCCCGACGACGCGCCCTGAAGAGGCATCTTTCAAATGTGAACCCATCTTGAATTGCGTAACCACAAAGGTGAAACGCTTTTTTTTACTGCAAACCACAAAAGTAATCACCGCACAGGTTCACAATCGGCGGATCAGTCGAATGCTCGACTCAGCGCCACGTGAGCCGTGTTGCTGTCCTGCGCGCTCTGGCGGCGCGCGAGCAGCGGCGCTCTCTTTCCTGGCGTCGATGGTGACCGGTTGCCCTGCCCGGTCGGATTGTTGCTTGGGAATCTGGCGCTTGAGCTTGGCGACAGCATGGACGTTGACACTGATGCGGGCGTGAAGGGTGTGCGGTTCTTCACGTACATCTCGGGCGGCACAAACGCCACACTCGCGCTCGTCAACTGCTGTTGCTGCTTGTATGGCTTTGTCCCGCCGCTGCTTTGGTTGTCGCTTCCGCTGTTTGATGAATCGCGAAGTGCCCAGAAGTCTGGGATCAGCGGCTCGATCGTGTGCGTGTCAATGTGGCTCGCGACGAGGTTGAACTCGACGGAGTACCCCCGCGAGAGCAGCGGATAGAGCGTGTGGCGAAGCGTGGACAATTGGTTTGGAGCAATCCAATGCGCTTTTGAGAGCTTGGGCAGGGGCAGTTGGCCGCCAGTGCTTTCGTCTCGACTGAGAAAGCTGCGGTCGCTCTGCCACGTCCCGCAGCCTGCGCCAGTGGTAGTGAACGGACGATCGTCGCCTCGGTCCATGAGCTCGTACAGGATCGACGAGATCCTACCTTCTCGCGGGTCATCTGCGCGCGCAAACTCGGCAAGTTTCGAGAGCAGATCGATGCACATGGTCTCAAAGAGCGGGTCGTTCGCGTTCGCATCGTCGTTGAGGAGCTCCAGCACGGACGAGATGATGCCAACCGAGCCCAAGATGCTCGGGATGCCTGGCTTCTGGCTGATGAGACAGAAGATAGCGATGCAGTTCTTCTTTACATACAGCGACGCGCACTCTTGCATGAGCAATGCGAGCGGACCGATCGCTCCGCCATCGACGAGGATCTGTGTGTTGCCAGGAGCTATTGCGAGCTTGCGGAGAACTGCTGAGCACAGCGCGCGGTTCTCAATCGCAGGATGACTGCACAGCCAGAGCACGAGTGGCAACACCGACATGGACAGCAGGAAGTTCGTATTGCTCTTGCCAAGAAACAGGTTGCACGCGCAGATGCCAATGTCCTCTTTGCACTGGTTGTCGTCAACATCGTAGAGATCACGCAGCATCGCCATGGACGTCTCGGACATGAGACTTTGGTGACACGCGCTCTGGCACGAAAAGTTGCGAAGTACCCCAGCGCTCAGCTTTGCGATCTCTATCGCGTACTCGTGGTTGTGCACTGCCATGGCAACGTACGGGAGGATCTCTGTACCTGCGATCGCAGAGAGTAGCTCTTCGTCGCACGAGATGTTGTAGATGCAGCGCACGAGGTTCGTCTGCGAGTCCTTGGTTGTCTGGATAAAAAGACTCGGCAGCGCTGCGAATGTGTTTGCGTGGACAAGTGCTCGTCGCGTCTGTAGGTACGACGACATCCGCAGGAGCAGCATGCAGCAGCACGTGGAGCAGTCGTCTCGTTCGCCCTTCATGATCTCCACCACGGCACGAACTGTCGACGGCTTGGCGAACTCAGACTCGGCAGATTCCGTCGTGCTTTGGAAGAGCAGCACCAGGATATGCGCCAAGAGCGCCTTGATGTCGATGTCGTGACTCTCTTCTTCGATCAGATGCACGAGATGCGGGAGAACACCAGCGTTGATCAACAGCGACGCGCTCGACGGATCGCACAGCAGGTTCGAAACTCCTTTGAGCAGCTTCACTTTTGTTGGCAGTGGCGCGGGGGAGTGCAGGATCTGAAAGATCTGCGTGAGCGTCGGGGTCTTCATCGTGCCTTTGCGGGTCGCTGGGTAGAACGCGAGCGCGCAGAAGGCGTCCGACATGATGTCGTAGTCCTTGGGCTCCATGCCGTCCACGAAGAGCCCAAACGCCCACAGCAGTCCGTCCTGACACATCTGCGCGATATTCGTCTCATGACGCAACAGGTTCATCACCGAGTTCATGCAGATGCGCCGCGTCTCGGGGTCGTTCGACTTCACGCACGATATGACAAGCAGCGCGCGCAATGCTCCGTACTTGACGAGTGCGTTAATGTTCTCCTCCGATGTCGAGATGTTGCAGAGCGTCATGGCACAGGCACGACGCACAGCTTCCTCGGGGGCGGCAGCGAGGTACGTCAGTGACTTGATGATGCCGCTGTGAATGAGCGTGGAGCACACGCTCGGGTTTCGCGACAGGTACGAGTACGCGTGCACGCAGAGCCGCAGCGTCTGCGCATCGTCTTCGCTGACGAGGATCGCGAGCGACGCGATCAACCCGCTCTTGACCATGGGCAGGCGGCATTCGTCGATCATCGCGAACCGAGCAAAGCACGCAGCACAACCTGCACGAATGGTGGCTCCACCCTTTGCACAGATCTCCGCCAAGACCGGGAAGATCGTCACTGCGAGTCCCACGAGCTCTGTCTGCGGCAGCTTGCGGCCGTCGAAGATGATGCACACGACTTCGAGGCACATGGACTTGGTGTCGTCTTCACAGAACCGCGCGAATCGCTCGAGCACCCCGAGTGCGTTTTTGTTAGGACTTGAGAACACCAGGTGCACGTCGTACTCCTGGCACAGATTGAAGTAAATGCCGCACAAGAGCGACAACACGCGCTCCTCACGGGATACGGTGGCGAGCTCGACCAATCTCTTTGCAGCGAGTGTCGCAACGTCTACTTTGTTGTATCGGAACGAGAGGTTGTAGAGCAGCAGCACTTGGAGGTACAGCTCGGAGCTCTTGGCGTCAAAGCCTTCGTGCTCGACATGGCGGTAGATGAGCTGGAGATGCTGCGGCTCGTCCAGGAGTTGCTCCAAGCTCAGAGAGCTGTTCGCTCGCGCTCTGGAGTCTGTGAACAAAGCTCCTGAGGTCGCGTCTCGACTGATCACGCCGCTGTTCTCCTCTTGGTCGCTCCAGGAGAGAATGCACGTCAGGGAGAAGAGCACGTAGCACGACATGTTCGTGCGCTTGCTCTCGGGGCTGTGTTCGAACGAGAGCAGGAAGCGGAGGAACGACTCGCTCACGGTGTGAATGTTGCTCGGATCCGAGAGGATGATCGCGATCAGCTCGTAGATCAAGATCTGAAGTTCTGTAGATGCTGATGTCACTCGCTGGCTTAGCTGGTCCAGTGCGTCCAGCGCCTTTGCGCTCCCCATGAGCTCTCGCGCTACCGACTCGGACGTCAGATTGATCAGAACCAGCAGCGCGCACTTGATGTGTTCGTCGTCGCTCAGAAACTTGAGCTCTTTGACAATCACGCGGACACAATCGGAGCGAATGATCGCGCGACGGCACGTGGCGTTGTCCGACAGGTTCCAAAAGGACACGAGCGCGTTCAGACGCACACTCTCCGGGTTCTTGTTGGAGATGTACGTGCGCAGCATGCCGGTGGTCTCCGGTGACTCGACGAGCTTGAGCTGGTTCATCTTAGTGCTCGAAAAATTGTAGATCGCGCGGCTGAGCGCCTCGCGGTCGCCGCGGGAGTCTTTCCCAAACTCCACCAGCGCGTGGATTACGTCTTCGACCCGCGGGTACGAGAAGTTGGGGCACGACAGGTTGAAGATTGCGAACGTCGCCATCTCCTCCGCGAGCTCCGAGACCTTGCGGCTCTTGACGATGCTCTCGAGCGCCTTCTCCTTCACAAAAGCGCTCTCGAATGTGTCTTCGATCGTCAGATTCGCGAGAGTCGCCAGGGAATTGTTGAGGATGCGCTTCTCGTGGGCGATGTTCGCGACCAAATTCACTAACACCACGAACGCGTTGTGGCTCAAGATTGCCTGGCGACCGGCGGCTTCGCACGAAAGGTGACACATGGTGGACACGCAGCTCGCGAGCGTCGCGAGGTCTTTCGTGCGGCAGAGCGTGAGGATGTTCGGGATCACGTTGTCGCTCAGTAGGTTGGCGTGCAGCGCGGGGTTCGCCGCCATGGCCTCCACCGCGAGAATGTACTGGCGCTTCTTCCCGACCTTGCTCGCCTTCTCGCCGCTTTTCACCTCGCCCTCGGGCTGGGACATCGGCGCGAGCTTGACCTGCATCTTGTAGTTCGCCCCCGCTTTCTGTCGGATCGCGGCCCCCTTGCGCGTCGGCGGTAGCCGCGACATGTACAGCGTGGCGTCCGCGTAGAGCCCTCGCTGCGCGAACACATCGCCCTTGTACTGGAAGTTGAGCTTGTGCTCGAATGACGGGGTTGGCAGAATGTGTTGCCCCTCGTCCGAGACGAAGTAGTGCTGCTCGCGCTGGGTCTTTTGCGGCGTGAGCGACCAGTTGGCGTCACTGGGGTCGGTGGCTCGCACGAGGCTCTCGGAGGACGAGGACGAGGGCTTGCGCTTGGCGTCCGCCATCTTCTGCGGTCGGGTTTGGTTGTTTGAAGTGAGCTCATGATGCTCACATTGTCAGTCTTCTTTTCCTGGAGCTTGTTGACAAAGAGTGAGAGCTCAAAAATAGCTGCTGCGAGCTCTCGGAATACAGCGAATGGCTCACGAAGACACTAACTTTGTCGCCATATCATTCATGAAAACAGGGATAACGATATTCAAGGCTGGGATATATCAAAAGTGCAAAAAGGAAATATCTTCATACCATTGACGCTTGGGTCACTTGAGCGTTAGACGTCTTCTTATTAGTCAAAGAGCATGTCGCCGAGGACCAGGCCTCCGAGGGCACCGGCGGCGGCACCCATCGCCACCTGTGCGCCACCGCCGCCGCCGACGCCACCTCCACGGCGTCGATCGTCGTCGTAATAGCGGTCATTTCCCTCATACACGACAGTTGTCGGTGGTGCTGCGTACACCACAGGTGCAGGCGCAATCACGACCGGTGGTGGCGCTCCGTAGGCGTAGTTTGGCGGCGGCGGGTACTGTTGTGGAGGGTATTGCTGGTACTGCTGCGGAGGTGGTGGATACGGCGGCTGCTGAGCGTACTGCTGCGGTGGATACCCTTGAGGCGCTGGGTACGCTGCCGCATACACGACTGGCGCTGCGACAACGACTCCGGCAGCCGTGTTCACGAACTGGACGCGCAGGTTGATCTCGCCGGCGCGATAGCTGCCGTTGTGAAGCGGGTACCACGCATCCACCAGGTTGCCATGCAGAAACATGTTGACTGGGAGGCGGCATTCGCCAATGAACTTGCTGCGTTGCGTTAGGAACGAACAAAACACACAACAAGCACGTTCTTCCCGTTAGTCACTTGACCACAATGACCAGATCTACAGCAGCGTGCGCTCACTCACTTGCCCGTGAAGCCCTTGTCCTTGACCGTGATGTGCAGCTGGTCGAGCTGCGGGTCGTACGTCTCGAACGTGAACAGCTCGTTCCACACCGGCTCCCTCCCTGTGTGCATCACCCCACAAACACAACACAGCAAACCAACACACATACAAGCACGTGAGTGAGCGAGCGCCTTGTTTGTCATCTATCCAAACATGCGAACACGTAGGCAAGCACAAGAAAACGCACCGCCGTTGTCGTGCACACGGGTCTTGTACTTGCGGCCGCCGCTCACTTTGATCTTGCAGAACGGGTCCTGGCGGCCGAAGATCTGCTGGTCCAGCAGGTGGCGCGCGCACACGACGCGCACTTGGAGCTGCGGCATCTTGTCCTCCTGCTTGAGTCTTCGGAGCCTTCTTGTCTGCTTGCTGGCGCGTTGGGCAATGAGCTGGACCGATTGAGTTGCTCTTCTCTTCTTCTCTTCTCTTCTCTTCGCGAACAAAATTGGAAACTGGTGCTTCAAGTTGAGTGCCGAAATCCAGATTGCCCGCCTGGATTTGCGCCCTCATTTTGTGCATGAGACATTCGTTCGTGTGCAAAGTGACGAAACACGCAACATGACCACATCCAGGGACACAAGCTGTCACATTTTTTGTTCATGAGTGAGTCCAGGGGGACTTGTTGGACCAAAAAGACTCACCAATATCCATTGCTGCTTCCAGGCTCTGGACAAAACAAATGGAGACCATCATGACAGACTCAATGTACAAGGAAAGAAGGCATCACTTTGCCAACCATCGCGCAGGAAACTGAAAAAAAGAGCTGGGATTTATCAAACTTATAAAGGAAAATAGCTACACACCATCCGCCGCTTGTGGCATCATATTAGGAAACCTCACTCACGCGTGTTGCTGTTGGACTGTTCTCTCTGGCTTAGTCAAAGAGAACGTCGCCGAGGATCATGCCACCGAGGACACCGGCGCCGACGCCCATCGCCATCTCCGCACCGCCGCCTCCGTGGCGCCTGTTGCCACCACCGTGGTAGCCGCCGTGACCGCCGTTGTAACCACCATGACCGCCGTGGTGGTGACCTGGAGAAACACCGTACACGACAGTCGGTGGCGGCACGCCGTAGATCACAGGCGCAGGCGCCATCATAACTGGCGGCGGTGGCGGGTAGGGGTAGTTTGGCGGTGGTGGGTACTGTGGGTACGCCTGGTGAGGTGGGTACTGTTGTGGGGGTGGGTAGTGCTGCTGCTGTGGTGGGTACTGTGGCTGCTGGGTGTACTGCTGCTGCTGGGCGTACTGCTGCTGCTGTGGGTAGGCTTGAGGAGCTGGGTAAGCTTGCTGGTGTGGAGCTGGGTACGCCGCCTGCGCGTACGCAACTGGTGCGGCAGCCTTTGCGGCCTTGGCAGGTGCAGCGCCCGCGCCGACGAACTGGATGCGCAAGTTGATCTCACCAGCGCGCTTGTTACCGTTGTTGAGCGTGTACCACTCGTCCACCACGTTGCCGTGCAGGAACATGTTGACGGGGAGGCGGCATTCCCCGATGAGCGTGCTGTACGAAGAAAGGAGAGTAAACAAAAACTATCGTAAGCCACTTTTAATCAAAACACACCCATAACTAGCAAAAAATGTATCCATTCATCCATGCAATCGCCCAACTCAACTCACCTCGCCGTGAAGTTCTTGTCCTTGACCTCAATGCGCAGCTGGTCGAGCTGCGGGTCGTACGTCTCGAACGTGAAGCGCTCGTTCCACACCGGCGACTTGTCTAGATATCACACATCCAAAATACATACAAGCACATGAGCACCTCGCCATCCATCCATTAAAAGCAAGTGGGAGAGAGAACGCAAGGAAGAGAAAGCGAGGAACACGCACCGCCGTTGTCGTGCACACGGGTCTTGAAGGTGCGGTTGCGCACCGTGATCTTGCAGTAGGGGTCCTGCTTGCCGAAGGTCTGCTTGTCCAGCAGGTTGCGCGCGCACACGGCCCGCACGTGCAGCTCCGGCATCTTCTGTCTATCTGCTTGTCTTCTTGTCTTCTCGCTGGCGCGTTGCGTTCTGAGCAAAGTGTCGTAATCTGCCAACTTTTTGAGGCGCTTTTCTTTCATCATCTTCGGCTTCTGGGTGTGTCTTACGGGACACATTAATTTTGTTTTCTACGGTACACCCCGTAGCCAGAATGTTCGGAAAAAGAGACAAGTCGGTGTGACGACATTCCTATTCTAATTAATACATTTCTGATAGTTGTAAATATAATATTATGAAGAGTATCATATTTCATTTCAGTTTTTATGCCAAGTTAGTTCAATTGATTGATTGTTTTAGACAGTAAATTGATTTTGAATTGTTACACCTGGAAGAGTTAAACGCCCACCTGGCTGGATAATCTGATACTGGACTTTCAAGTGCAGTATAGGGTCCATTTTCTGATCGGAAACAGAAAATATCAAAAATAGCCATGTAATTACACTTAATTGCAATGACTGTACTGTAATTGCAGTACCGTAATTTCTATGTAGAGCTGCACACCCAAGGTGCAAGAGATCAGGGTTAATGTCAAAATACATAATTAATGGATGTATAAAATTATACAGTGAGTCAGGTATTTACCAATAAATGGTGTGGTGCACACTATGAAAATAAGTAAGTGGCGCACACAGCCTGCTCATCCATCTTGTCTCGGCGACTGCCATGATGAAGACTAAATTGATTTCCACATTTGAGCGAGGGGACCAAGTGATCACCACCAACCAACCAGTTGTGACTGCTCATAAGATAATGTGTTGACTCGTGTTGGGTCCATACCCAAAACTCTTGTTTAAACTGACACTGCAACAACTATGATTGGTGATCCACCACCCAAGCTGTCCGTGTGCACTAAAAATCCCACGAGCAATAGAGAACAATCTCGGTGATTGGACGGATGTATTTGTATCAACCACAAACTGTTTGAATCACATTGAACACAAACACGTTGAATTCAGGTAACGTTATCGTTACTGTCACCAATTGTTCGCACTTTGTGGTGTCTCTACAAAATAAAGACACACAAACAATTTGGGAGCTGGAACTCCCGCAAAGCACACACTTATATTGACTTGTGTGGGCTTCTGCTTAACTGAGACTGAGACTAACATGCAGCAGCACTCGGAGCACCACCTCAAGGCCGCGCTCTGTCAACCAATAGACCGCTGACGTGGTACACGCCATCCAGGGGTCAAGCGAGAAGTTGCCTGTCGCTCAGGTGTGCAGTTCGTAACAGCGTAGCTGTTACGACCTGTTAAACACCACACACTTACAGTGCACGTCAAAAAGTTAAGGACAGCAAAAAAATTTAAATTATGTGGATTTTTTTTCGAGTTTTGTGTTTGCGGACGAGCTTTTTTAGTATGTTAGAGAACGTCATTAGAACACTCTCGTGGTGAAATCGCAGTTCGATTTGACTTCTTAGAGCCACAGGAATGACCGATATAAGTTTATAGAGGGCGACAAAATGATAGGGGCAGCGTAAGAATCAGCCATTTGGTGGCGAATGCGTGGTGTTTATTGCTCGTAAAGCATTACACCGACTGCCTAATAAGCAATCTTGGCTCCTTTGCTTCTAACAATTGCCAAACAGTGGTCAAACATCGAGTTTGTAAGCTTCAGAAGTAGATCATCCGAGATCTCGTCCCAGACGAGTTGAATCGCAACTTTGAGCTCTGTAGTTGAAGAATACTGGCGCGCGTTCTTGTATACACGACGCGCCATGATACCCCAA
>JAASGK010000317.1:0-28241 GCA_023334195.1 Globisporangium emineosum
ACGGAAGCTCGTCTCCTGAAGCGGTTCGAGAAGTTGTTCGGAAGCGGAACAAAAACGATAGTCGCGATAGGGGATTGGGATCAGAGGCAGCACCGCAGGTTCAAGGAACCCGTCAAGGCAAAGGGCTTCAGGACGATGTTTCGGAAGGTGGGCTACGACGTGTACCTGGCCAATGAGTTCCGCACCAGCTGCAGGTACAGCGCGTGCAAACAGGGCGAGTGTAAGACGTTCCGGGTCTGCAAGAACCCTAGACCGTACAGGAGCGGCAGGATCTTGCGTCACGGGCTGGTCAGGTGTAAGACCTGTTCCAGGCTGTGGAACCGAGATACGAACGCCGCGTCGAACAGATTGAAGATGGCGAAGAGCGCGATCGGAGGAAAGGGTCGCCCCGAGTACCTTCGAAGGGCCAGAGGCTCGATCAGTGGTGCTATGTCGGTAGGGAACGAAGTTCCCAGGTGTCTTTCGACGCTTCCACGCAACCACGATTTGACGTAAAGCGCGTTGAATCTAACGAATTAAACTGTGAGTAGATGTCTATATTTGCTATCGAGCAAATCCAGTCATGCAGAATTTGAGCTTAAAGGTAAGGCCACTATTATGGTCTCCTTGGACCGTAATAGTGGCCCTTGAGAACATGTGAAGGAGTGATGGTCGTCCTCCCCCTCTTCATCAACCGCTACCTTCACAAAGAAATTCAAGCAGCAGCAGCAGCAGGTGGAAGAAGCTCCTTGCCTCCCCGCCCACGCTCTCTATCGTCTCTCTGTCTCGCGTAAGGCGAACCGACCACCCAGTGCGCAACTCGCTTGCTCACGCATCACTCGTCTCCAGTTCCTCGTACTACACACGATCCCTGCATCGATCGCATTTCGGTACTCGCGCGAACTGATTTCTGCTGTATCCATTCGCACCATCAGAAGAGTAAGAACCGATCGCGCTTCCAAGCCCTCAAGCGCAAGAGAAGAGATCACGTTCCAGATGCTGCGTCCTATCGCCTACGCAAGCGCGCTGCTTGCCTACCTGCTGCTGTCCCCGTCGACCTCCTCGGCGGCGGTGCTGCGCGTGCCGATGAAGAAAGTGGACGACGACAAGTTCGTGTCGTCGCTGCTCTCGAACATCCACAACCTCCACCACCCAGATGTGTGGCAGCCGGACTTCCAGGCGCCAATGGAGCAGGGCGAGCAACCGCTTAAGGACCACGCGAACGTGGTGATCCGCGACTTCCAGAACGCGCAGTACTATGGCGAGATCACGTTGGGCACACCTGCGCAGACTTTCACGGTGATCTTTGACACGGGATCGAGCAACGTGTGGGTGCCGAACCGCAAGTTTGGTGGCCACCACGTGTACAACCACGAGAAGTCGTCGTCATACAAAGCGAATGGCACGGTGTTCAACATTCAGTACGGTAGCGGGCCGGTGTCGGGCTTCCTGTCGCAGGACACGCTCACCGTCGGTGGGTTGACTGTGGAAGATCAGTATTTCGCAGAGGTGAATGTCACGAAAGGACTCGGTCCAGCGTACTTCCTGGGCAAGTTCGACGGACTCTTCGGTCTTGCGTTTGATACGATTAGTGTCTCGCATCTGAAGACCCCTTTCCACCGCCTTGTGGAGGAAGGCAAGCTGGACGAGCCGGTGTTTGCGTTCTACCTGGGCGATAAAGCGGACGGCGAGCTCACTTTCGGTGGCACCGACAAGAACCACTACAAGGGCGAGCTCTCGTATGTGGATGTGACCAGCCCGACGTACTGGTCCGTGAAGCTTGATGCGGTGCAGGTGAAGGACAAGAAGATGACGACTGTGGACAAAGCCATCATCGACTCGGGCACGTCTCTGATCGCGGGACCGAAGGACCAGATCGCTGAGTTGGCGAAGCTCGTTGGCGCGCACAAGTTCATCATGGGTGAGTACCTGATCAGCTGCACGGAAGATGCCCCGGACATCTCGTTTGTGTTGGGCGGCAAGTCGTACACGCTGACGAAGGATGAGTACATCATCAAGAACGGACCGATCTGCCTCTGGGCGTTCATCGGGCTCGACATCCCGGCTCCGGCGGGTCCGCTGTGGATCTTGGGCGACACGTTCATCCGCAAGTACTACTCGGTCTTTGACTGGGGAACCGACACGCGCAAGCCTCGTGTGGGCTTTGCGCTCGCCGTGTAAGGCATCCATGTATCAAACGCAATGTGGCTGGCAGAAGACAACTTGTCGTGTATGCGCACACCCTATTTCTTTTTTTGGAAATGAATGAATGGACATGATGTTGCTGGCATTTCGCCTTCTTTATATACACTCCTCAATTTACAACTCGCGCAACACCAATCTACACTCATACTCACAAGTCCACGCTCACAGATTGCCAAAACTGTCAAAATTGAGCTCTCTCTCGATTCTCAATGAAGCCACGGCGACAGTGATCCGAGCAGCAGTGGCACCTCGGTTTCTACTCCAATGCCACTGGTGTCTTCTTCCTCTTGGGCTTCCGGCGTCACGCTTTGCAGGTTCGCAACATGACGGAGCAGCTGAGACGCGTCTTCGCGTGAGATGAGCATGACGGGGATCTGCACCTGCTTGCCCAGTCCGCGTCGGTCGTCCGTGAGCACGTACTTGCGGTCCGGGTGGCGCGCTTTCGACGTCTTCGAGTTGACGATGATCGCACCCGCGGCACCACTACTCTGCAGCCGCAGCGCCTTCTCGGAAAACGAGCACACACCTCTCGTGACCATCACCAGCTTACCCTTCACTCGTTGGGCGTCGCGCTTGGAGAGCGAGCACGCATCGCCAATGCTCTTCGCATAGAGCATCAGCGGTGCCTCCACGTGGGTGTGCGTGGAAATCTGTAGCCCAAACTTCGCGGGCCAGGCGATCAGCGTCATGACGTGGACGTCATCGAGACGCACCGAGATGCCAATCTGCAGCGGAGCTGACTTTGTTTTGGAAGTCGCTCCTCCAGTAGCACTTGTTGGCTGCGTCTTGGGCAGCAACTTTGAATTCTCGCACTCGGCATGCGGCGACTGGGACTTTTGCGACGTGTTGTCACGTGCAAACAGCTTCGAATCCAGCATCAGCAGGTGACCTTCCGTGCTGAACACAACCTGTGAGGACTTTAACGCCCGTGTCTCGTTCTTGCCTCTGCATCGGGACGACGAGAGAGACGATGACGACGTATTGCTGCTGCTGCTGCTGTTGTTGCTGGACACTACTGTTGCGTTGGTCGTCAGCTGGAAAGACGGCACGATCACGTCCGGGTCCTCGCTGAAGAGCAGGTACAGGTACTTGACAGTCTCGGATAGAAAATAGCTGTCCATGCGGTCTTCGACTGTCAGCGTGTGGATGTTGCCCACCGCCGCGTACCCGCAGCTCACTCTCGAGACGCTCTCGATATCCTGCAGTAGCTTGCGTCCGATCTTGAGGTATTTGTGGTCCCGTGTGGCTTGGTAGAGGTGGTACGTGCTCTCGATCAGCTCTGGACGCAGTGGAGACGTCCTCGCCCAGCTGATCACACTCCCTGTGCCCGCCAAGTCGAAGAGCTCGGGCATCGCGCCAAACTTGTCCCACAATGAAAAGAGCTTGTCGTGGCTACGAATCGCGCTCGACACGTCGCCTGCGAGCACCTGCAGCCCGGGCCAAAAAGCCTGCAGCGCCGACACGCGGCGCGACCGCACGTACTGCTTGCCGTAGTTCATGTCCACTTCAATGTGCATGTCGTCGTGGTTGATGTGCGTCTCGACGGCGCTATAGCTCATGTTGAACATCTCGAGCCAGACCGCGTTGCCGCTCACGAGATGGTACTTGAGCAGGTACTCAAAGTACGAGTCGAGCCCAGCGCCGATGCCCACGTGCGAGTGGATCCACTCGCCCGATTCCACGTCGATCGAGCTCCCGAGAAGATTCAGGTCCGAGCGCCGCAGCCAGATCGCCATGACGGCATTGCTGGCCTTTTCCTCGAAAACAGAGAGCGCCGACAGTCGCGAGAGGTACGAGAGCTCGACGAGGAGCGAGCCGGCAGCGGCTGGACACGTGAGCGTCGGCGTGTTCTTCATGACGCCGTGCTTGAGGTTGATTTGGTGCACGGGAAGCCCCGTGGGCGTGTCGAACGCTGGCAGAAGCCTCAGCCCGAGATCCACAGCGAGATCCAAGAGCTCGCCGTTGTACTCTTGCGCAGTCATGATCCCCAAATGATCCGGCGACGCGAGCATGTGCGCCGAGATCAGACCGCCGATCACGCGGATCGTGCTTTCAAACACCGACACGACCACGTCGCGGTCGAACGAGACGTGCTCCACCACGAGCTTCACGGCGCGCACAAACTCGTCGCGGTCGCCGATGATCGCGAGCATGTCGAGCGAGTCGATGAGCGTGAGCGAGTAGCCGCCCAGCACGTCGTCGAGGTCGCCGCGCTCGCGCTTGTCCCAACGCCGCCCTTCGCACGAGAGCGGCTTGAGCTCGTCCCACGGGAACGCGTGCTCCATGTAGTTCCGATAGCCGTGGTAGAACATCTCGCGGGCCTGCTCCTGCAAGTGCTTCATCTCGGACGCGTGCATGTTCGCGTCGACGACCCTGACTCCGACTCCGTCATTTCCACTAAAGAGCAGCAGCAATAGTAGCAGAGTGCACAAGTAGTACACTGACACGGAGAGCCACGACGACGACGAGCCAGGCGACATAATGGCTCTCGCTGCTCCGCTTTATCGAGTCAGAAGAGTTGGACGAGCCGTCAAAGAGCGAGAGAGAATGAGAGACGGTTTGCGTCGCTGCAGAGTGGACGCCTGTGTGGGGGGTGTCTACACGCGCGTGCGTGTGTGTCGAGCGGAGACAGAGAGAAAGACACCGCCGTCGTCGTCGTCGTCGTCGGGCTCGGCACTCTCTCTTCCCCAAGAGCTGCCGCGTTTGTCGTAAGCAATCTGCAAGCGAGACAGTTATGTACTTTAATAGTGGACTATATGTTGTTCAGTATACGCACGAGAGAAGAGACTCCTTAATAGTGGACTATATGTTGTAAATCTAAAACGCACTCTTGTGTTGTGTTCTAATAGTAAAAGCTCCATTCTTTAGTCCATATTAACTGTTGAACGCTCTTGCAAATCCAGAGAGAGCACAACCAACGCAGCATGCTGCGCCGCAAGCCCACGCGCGTGGAAGACCGCGCGGACGTGGCGGAGGAGTACGAGCTCTACCTGGTCGAGAAGAAGAAGAAGCAGCAGCAAATCCCGGGAGGAGGCGCGGAAGATTTCCAGATGCGCGACGACGACGCAGAAGCAGCTGCTGCAGCCCACGCCTCAGCGACGCCTCTTCGACAGCAACAGCGCGCAATGCGCAACGCGACGCGGTCGCGCATCGGCCTCGGTCACTAACGCATTACCTACTGGCATTGCTTGCAGCTTCGATGCCTTTGTTGGGAATAGACTGTGGCGGATGGTGGATTCTGAGTCCAGATGAGTGCGGCGCACATGGCGCATTTTGCTGGCCAGAGAGTGAAAGAATCTTACTGCGTAAGTGGGGATTAATTATTGCTGTGGGTCTACATGAAGAGCTGTTGTTACGCCGCCGCTGGCTGGTTGGTTCGCTCATTTGCGAATTGCTGTGTGTGTTGCGTCTCGTTCATTTTCGTGACGATTGAGGGATGATGCTAAAACACTTTCTTTTGGACGATCACCGTGGCTTTTCCCCAGCTCATGGGGAATTTCTGCTCCAGCATGGTCTTCCAGCGCTTGGACGCGAGCGGCTTGGTGATCGTTACGAAGTAGCTCCCGTCGCTCAGTTCGTCTGTTGTGGCATCCGCACATAACAACTGTGAGTAGGTCATGTGTCCATCTCACGTAGTCAAGGAGCAACATTATCCAATACCTGCTGCAGCGGAGAGCGACTGAATGAGCTGTACGGTAATGACGCCAAGCACAAAGAGAGCACAGGCATTCAGTCAGTCCATCAATATAAGCGAAAGCGGTCCGTTCTCTATAGTCGATCAGCACGTACGCTGTCGCTGAAGCACGTCGAGTTGCAGAACACGAGCGTCGCGTCCTTCCAGATCGCCACATTTGTCGCATCGGCCTTCGCAAAACCCACGTCCACGTCCGCTTTTGCAGCAGGCAAGCCATCGAGCATCTTGTAGCGCCAGTAGTCGAGCACTTTGAGAGCGATGCCATGAAGCCCGTCCAGGATCTGCCAACATCGAGAACACAGAGAATACCAATCCAGCCATGAGTCTGAACTTGGTACAAAACTCGTGCTGAATGCACTAACAGCGCACCTCAATCCCGCAGCATTTCGAAAAGTCGTGCAATAATGCAGCAGCCATGACCTACAAATACATGGCAACAGCGCGATCAGCTTAAAAAGGCGCAATGACGCTATGGACAGCACGCGTGATGAGGTGGAGGAGATACTCACGACTTTGCCACAGCCCGAGCCGAGGTCGTAGAAGTTGCCTCCTTTGTCGAGTAGAACGCCAAACTGCGAGCGCATCTATCATGTCATGTGTAACAACCGAATCACTATTAGCTTAGTGTTGCTCTGTGTGCACTTTGGCGCCAGCTGCGAGCATGTAATGTACAGTGAGGTTGTGTGCGGCAAGCGTACCAGCTGGAAAATTTCATCGACGGTCTGGAACGGGATCTCGCCGTACACAAGCGAGCGGTTCGGCAACTCCTTCGCCTCGCGCTCCAGCCGCGACACTTTCTTCGCCGCGGCCTCCGGGTACGCGGCAAAGAGCTCCGCATGTAGCTCGCGCACATTCTCCACTTGGATGTTTTCATGGGAAAAAAATGCAGCATTGCAGGTGCACAAGCGTGAGCACAGGGCGAGCAGCGCAAGGCTAATCTCACGACCACGCACACAACACGCACCTGTAGTGAGCGCCTCGCGTGCGACGGCCGCCGTGAGCTCGTCGCCATTCACGTCCACAGGCGCGACTTCAGCCATTATTGACCGGTATTGGTGTCAGTCACTTCAGTTTTCAATTTTCCATTCATGCACCTTCAATACATTTCGCGTTTCCTCTCTGCTACGATTGGATGAAATAATCTGATCACCAATATGATTAGTTGATAATACCAAACACACTATTTGATTGGCCGAAACCCGCGCTGTTGATCAATCGTACCACGCACACACCCACATTTCCCCCCACGCCAACACGCACACAAATAATTCCCACACAAAGCAGCCAAACGCCCGCCCCACAGCGCAAGTGGCGAAGCGCAGACTCGATGCAGGGCAGCGACAGCCTCCTGCCGCTCTCACTGCGGCAGCACCGCTCCATGAGCAGCAGCGGCAGCCACATGTACGTGCCCAAGTCGCCGATCAAGCGCGACGCCGAGGACACGTCCAAGACACGCAAACCGCGCCGCGGCTCCAAGCGGTTTCTCGCGGGGGCGCTCGTTGCGGGCCTCGTGTTCGGCTACTACGCGCAGGTGCTCGTGTTCTTCCTGCACGTGCGCGTGGGCTTCACGGGCGAGATCCTGCCCACGCGCGAGGTGGCGCTTACGGAGAAAGGTACGGCCGCGCTCGTGGAGTTCACGAAGCGCGTGATCTTTGTCTGCAAGAAGACCAACTGGGACTTCATCGGCTTCATCGCGAGCCCGCACTCGGTGCTCTTTGCCCACGAAGACGTGTACATCCCGCCACAGCTCGATGAGACGCTCAGTGTTGTGCGCCACACAGGCGTCGATAGTTACCTGAACCTGCATAACAAGACGCTCACGATCATCAGCCACGTGCACCAGGACGACCCGCGCAACCACCTGATGAAGCAGGACGAAGAAGCCGTGATCTTCTGGCCGCACTACTACCAGTGCATGAAGCAGTGCAAGAACCTCGGCACGTGCTACGCGGGCGACATGCACGTCAACATCGGCGGCGTCTCGAATACCAACTCGTACGTGTTTGCGACCGGGGGCTCGTATTTTGTCGGCAATGAGCTGCTCAAGTGCCTACTCGACGAGCCCGTGAAAGTGGAGCTCGACGGACTCGACTATGGCGAAGACAAGACGATCGGCAAGATGATCCACTACAACAAGTGCGCAGTGCAGTACGTGAGCTGCAAGTGGTTCAACAACCGGGAGATCTACTCTCCGAACGCGATGATGAAGATGGTCAAGCAATACTCGGTCCAGATCAAAGAAGACACGGTGCTGCTGAGTAAAGAAGAGCAGGAAGAGCTGCAGGACGAAGAGCAAGAGCAGACAGATTGAGTGACAGAACCACGCCGCCATCGCCATCATCATCATCATCGTCGTCATCGCCACCAGCGGAGATCGACTGAGGTAAAATTAACCTGTTTTGTATGAATGCAAATAGATTTTTTGTTTGTTGTGTATGTATTTTCAACCTCTCCTCTTGGTGGTGGCTGGTGCAAGAAGGGGACAAATGGCTCGCTCGCTCTTCCGTGACGTGTGAGTTTATTACACGCAATTCACTATGATGCGTACTGCCAGGGGTGAGAAAGAACGACAAAGGACGCGGGTGCGATCGAGCGGGAACCAGCTTGCATACGAAGACGAAGGTGTCGCGAAGGTCGCTTGGCGGGCTTTGGCGCCTCAACATCTTCAAGCGAGACGTTTCGGTTCTGTTTTGGGCGTGTCCAGCTGGTTTGGTTTGGGCTAAAAATGCCCAACCAAAGTGCGAAACACCACCACGCTCACATACATCAGCAGCTGCAACGACGCGCGCCTGCCTGCCTCTTCGCTCTTCCGTGCGCCTCGTGATTGACTGCGTTATACTTGGCTCTCTGGATGCTTCAGCTAAAAAGAACAGCAAACCCACGCGCAAGAACGAGTGTCCTCACGAGGTCTCGAGTCTAGCTCAACACCAGCGGTTCCGGTAGGGACAGCGTGTAGATTGCAAGCACCAAGACTCTGCTTCGTGGGCGTGATCGACAGAGCATCATGGGCTGCGGAGCGTCACTCATGCAGAAGCAGGAGGCGGCGGAGGCGAAAGTCGCGCCAGCAATGCTCGGTCCAGGCGTAAAATCGACGCGGTCTCCTCTCACGAAGGACCAGATCAATAGCAGAATCGTGTGCTCGCCCAAGCCCGTCAAGACAAAAGTTACCGACAAGCTCACGGTGCAGTACTCATACGTTTCGCAGCGTGGTTATTACCCGGATGGTGAGTTTGCGTATTGCTGTGACATCTTTGCGCTCAGTGAATTGAAGGATAACATCCTGACGTGCTTTCTCTGTTGCCCTTGCGATGCAGCACTCGATAAGCCCAACCAGGATAGTTTTACGATCATCCCGACGTTCAATGGCGACGAAGCAAAGGTGTTTTTCGGGGTCTTTGATGGGCATGGAACCACTGGAGATCTGTGCGCGACGTTCGTGAAGAAGGAGTGTCCCGAGCGGCTCATCAAGATCATGGAAAAGAAGAACTGCTCGTTCTTGGAGGCGTACTCCAAGTCGTTTGAGGACACGAATGCAAAGCTGCACGCGTCTCGAATCGACGACAGCTTGAGTGGGACCACTGCTATTGCCATGTTTCTGGACGGAGACATGATCCACGTTGCCAATGTCGGCGATTCGCGTGCCGTGATTGCAACGGTGAGCGACGGGAAACTAGTGGCGCAGCCCCTCTCTGTCGATCAGACACCCTATCGATCGGTAAGTCATGTTTGTGTGAACATGTTTGATTTTCGTATGACTGCGCTATATGACCATCGTTGTTGCTTTTTGCCCAGGATGAGAGAGAACGTGTGCGGAGAGCAGGAGCACGAGTGCTCACGATGGATCAGCTGGAAGGAATTGCGCCAATCCACGATGTAAGTTTATACTTTAGTGTACTTCTGATCTCAGGATTTATGGGTGAAGTGACTAAATCGACCTCCCGCTGTATGTAGAACTGGGCGGCGAACTTGAACGACCAAGTTGACGAAGATGGAGATCCGCCCCGAATTTGGTCTCCATACGGAGCGTTTCCTGGTACGGCATTTACTCGAAGTATCGGAGATGAAATCGCCGAAACGCTTGGTGTCATTGCAGTCCCGGAGATCACGTCGCTGCAACTCACAGAGGATGACCAATTCGTGGTGATTGCAAGCGACGGTGTCTTTGAATTTCTGACCAGTCAAGCAGTCGTCGACATTGTCGCTCAGTATGAAGACCCATTGGAGGCGTGCCACAAAGTTGTCGCCGAGTCGTACCGACTCTGGTTGACGTACGAGCTCCGAACAGATGATATCACGATCATTTGCATTCACTTCAAGTTTACAGGCGACGCGCCCGCTCGTCGCTTGCCCCGCCAGAAGAGCGAGTCACGGCTCGGTCAGCAGCAGCTTCGTCCTGTGCGTCGTGGTATGTCGAAAGAGAAGCGTCGAGCACAAATGCGCAAGGACATGGCGCAGATGGTGAAAGAGGAAGATCTGGCGTACAAAGTCAGCGATCATGTTGTTTCAAAGACACCCGAGCAGCTTGCGATGCTGGAAAAAATTACCGAGGGAAATTGGCTCTTTCGTCAACTTACTGGGCCACAGAAAGACGACATCTTTGCAGTTATGGAGCGCATAGAAGCCAAGCCAGGCGATACGATCATCAAGCAAGGCGATCCTGGTGACAAGTTCTACCTGGTTGAATCTGGCAACTACCAGGTTATCGTGCGCAACGATGATGACGACGGGAAAGAAAGTATTGTGCATACATACATGGAGAAGGATCAGCAGGAGAATCAGCACGCGTCTTTTGGTGAACTTGCGCTGATGCACAACAGCCCGAGATCGTCGTCTGTGGTTGCACTGTCGAGTGGCGTCCTCTGGGGTATCGATTGCCGAGCGTTCCGCCGCGTGTTCATCAAGGCGCCAACGTCCGTTTTAGTGCAAACTTTGAAGAAGGTTGACGTGCTGAAGACTCTGACTCAGTCCCAGCTGGAGCGACTCGCTAACAACCTCTCAGAAGTCATTTTCCAAGATGGTGACTACATTATCAACCAAGGCGACGTGGGCAATACTTTCTATGTGATCCAAGAAGGCGCTGTGATCTGTACGATCTGGGAAGAAGATACTTCGATGAAGAAGAAGACCTCGCGGGAAGTCTTGCGACTGAAGAAGAACCAGTACTTCGGAGAGCGTGCGCTGCTGAACGATGCACCACGTGCTGCAAATGTGATCTCAGTGGGGCGAACAAAGCTGCTGCAAGTTGGCCGACGAGAATTTGAGGAAGTGCTAGGGTCACTGCAGGACATGATCGAAGCTGATCGTCAGCAGCGCGAAGCTCGACACAACTTTGAGACCGCGGTGAAGAATCTCATCTATAGCCCCACCGTGCGCCGAAACTCAATGGTGCTGGGACCGTTACGACCTCAGGACATGAAGTTCCGCTGCGTAGTCCAGACGACGGATTTTGGCTGTCTTGCGATCTTCCAGGGCGTCTCGGAAACTCAGAGATTCTACACTGTGAATGTGTTTTCCCTCAAGCAGATCAAGAAAGACAAGAAAGCCGACGAAGTGTCCAAGTACCTCACTATCCACCGAACAATTCGCCTGGATACGCCGCTGATTCCAGAAATGGTGACATCGTGGAAGGACGACAAGGCGTTCTACATGTCGTTCGATGGCGTTATGGTGACAGAGCTCGCGTCGCTTATAGCGGATGAGAAAGAAAGCCGGTTTGAGGAGAAGCTCGCACGCGTGTATGGAGCGCAAGCGCTGCTGATGCTCGAGTACATCCACTTTGCTGGGTTCGCGTACAGAAACCTGAGCAGCGACAACATCATGGTCGACACGAAAGGATATCTGCAGTTCCACGACTTCAGGTGCGTTGGCTTTGTTGGTATCTTTCAGAGTTTAGTGCTATTGGATTTATGCCTTCAGCATACTCACACACACGCCCAAAACCTTTCTTGAATCTGTAGACACATGAAGAAACTCCCGGATGAGACGCGAACATACACGATTTGCGGTACACCAGAGTACATGGCGCCGGAGATGGTGTCTGCCCGTGGTCACAACGCAAGTGCCGATGTGTGGGCGCTTGGCATCCTGATCTACGAAATGCTGTGCGGCAAGACGCCGTTCGCAGTGAAAGAGGAAGGGCTGAACGAGAAAGACGTGACGATGGCGACGTACTCCAAGATCTCGCGACATCAGAAGGACAATTTGGAGTTTGCGCAAGACGATCTCTCGCCGCAGGTGCAAGATCTCATCAAGCAGTTGCTCAATCCGTTCCCAGACGCCCGCCTGGGCGGCCAGAACCAAGTGGACATCAACAAAGGCGGGTCCATGATCCGCGCGCACCCGTGGTTTGAGTCGGTCGACTGGGTCGTGCTGGCGTCCAAGACATCGCCCAGTGAGCACGCCGAGATGATACAGAAGCTCTTTGAAGAGCAGCTGGTAGCAGGCACGGAGATGCCGGAGATGGAGCGGTGCCTCGGCGAGATCGAGTGGCTCGAGAACTTTTAGTGGCGCCGCCAGCACCACCAGTAGAACAAAGACATCTTTTGTGGCTTAGAGCAGATTTCGACATCCCCCATGCTGCCTGCGTCATAGCGAGCGGCACGCTGATCTAACAATAAAATACACAGGCTCCCCATGCCGATCTTTCATCCATACCTCAGGTGCGTCATACTCAGCATTGCTCAAGATCTTTGATCGCCATTGGTCGCGCGGGTGGGACTCGAAAGGTCACAACTTTGGCTCAAAAGTTGATTGACCCCATCCCATCCCAGTCACCATTTCGTGTGCCACGAGCGACACGAAAGAGATCCCATCCATTGAGTGATCCAGTCAGTAGTAACAAGCCGACATGGCGGCCGCAAAGGAGAAGCTTCCGCCGCCCGAGGGCACGCGCGCGATGATGATCTCGATGCGCGAGATGGACTCGATGGGGCTCAAGACCGGCAGTGGCCTGCGCGAGACCGTCGAATCCAAGACGTTCAGCAAGGCCGAGATCCTCGAGCAGATCGCCCAAGTGGGCTTCATGTGCCCCTTCCATGAGTTCCGCGCCGACATCGCTGTAAACCGAGAGCTCAATACTATTCCATAGTCCGTGATGCTCACCATTGTCCAGACTGATCATCATCGCCTGTGGGGAATGTTGCCTGACACAGAAAATGCAAGGCGACGACCTGCTGATCGTCGCGGACCCTTTCGAGGTCTACGGCGAGAACTGGCTCGTGTGCCTCACGCGGAGAGCGTATGACTCACAGATGGAGGTTCTCACGCAGAGAGAGCGCGAGCGACAGGAGCTGCTCGCGGCGCAGGAGAAAGAGACCGCGGGCGGAGGCGACGACGACTTCTCGACCATCGTCTACGAAGACCGGCCGATGCTCGCGCGCCAGTGGGTCTCCACGTCTTCCAAGGAGAGTCACGACGAAGTGGACGCCTTGAACATCATCACCAGCCGCCCACTGGTGCGTATTTGTGACGCTTTGTAAGGTTTACGAAGATGTCCATTGCTCGACAGTGTTGCTAACACACTTACTGTGTCGTGTGCGTCCATAGATCAAGCTCTCCATGACGAAAATGTCGGACGAGTTCAACGCCGACTGCAAGTTCAGCGACCGAGACGCCGACCAATGTGAGGAGTCCACCATGTGTCTTCTTTACGTCCATGAAATACCTGTTGCTCTAACAAATCTCTGTGAACTCTCTTCACGTCACGCAAAACAACAGGCTTTGTCGAGTGGCGCCAGCACAAAGATCCTAACTACGAGCTCACGCGGCTCGAGCAGGACGTGGGACTCCAGGGCATCCTGGAGCTCGTGGACGGCTCGACGCAGACCAGCTGGTTCCGCTCCGTGAACAGCGCGCTGCAGTACGAGCCGATCGTAATGGACGCCAAGAAGCGGCAACAAGAGATGGACACCGAGAAGATGCACGAGTTCCTGCAGCGCATGCTGCCGCTGGTCGAGCAGGCGCTGCAGCAGAACGAGACGCTCGACATTTTCTTGGACCCGTTCTCGGTGCTCAACGAGGAGGACCCGACGCTCTCCAACAAGAACGAGAACGCCATCAAGGAGCTGCGCAGTTTCACGGATCTGGTCTACAGCAAGAACAAGACGCTGCCAGCGATCGACTGGCACCCCAAGAAGAACGGCGTCGTGGCGGTCGCGGCGGCCGCGAACGTCAATTTCTCCAGACGACTCGACCTGCTCGACAAGATCGACAGCTCGTTCATCCTGATCTGGAACTTCGTGGACCTCATTCACCCGCAGGTGATGCTCGAAGCCCCGCAGGACGTGCTCACGCTGCGCTTCAACCCGTCGCAGCCGCACATCATCGCCGGCGGGCTCTACAACGGCCAAGTGCTGGTCTGGGACTTCTCTAAGGCCGAGCACCTGATCTCCAAGGGCAAGTCCAAGAGCTCAAGCTCTTCGAAAGCTTCGTCCAATCAGGACGAGTCCCAGAAGCAGATCCCGCCGGTCAAGCCCATCTACGTCTCGTATATTGACGCGAGCCACCGCCGCCCCGTGGGGGACCTCATGTGGCTGCCCACCAGCATGGAGGTGAACAACCGCGGCCACCTCGTGCCAGCGACCGATCCAAACGTGAACCAGTTCGTCACGATCGCGGGTGACGGCCAGGTGAGCTTCTGGGACCTGCGCTTCAAAGACCCAAAGTACCGCGGCATCACGCGCACCAAAGTGGACAAGAACGCCGCCAAGGATGCGCCGCCGGAGGTGCACTTCATCCCGATCTACTCGATCTCGCTCACGAAGGTCGAGAGCTCGGGCGAGTTGGGACTTAAGTGCTTTTGCTTCGAGAAGCAAAAGGAGGACTCGGGTGGCAATGGCAGCAATGCCTCTGGTCAGATCCTCTCGAGCCGCTTCTACTGCGGCACGGAGGAGGGCGAGTTCGTGTACGCAGACTGGCGGCCACATGCCGCTGCGTCCAAGTCCGGTAGTGACGCTCGAAGCAGCGCCAACAGAGATGCTGAAGACGGCGGAGGTGGCGGTGGCTCAGGTGGTGGTGGTGGTGGAGGGGACGACGGCGTGGAGTACGTGCAGTGGCTCTGCCGCGACCACTTCCGGCCGATCATCGGGCTCTGCGCGTCGCCGTTCTTCCCGTCGATCTTCCTCACGGCGAGCGAGTCCAACTTCCACCTGTGGAACGTGTCGCAGCACAAGGCGTCCGAGTCCAACGGCCCGATCTTCACGTCGCCGCTCTCGCTCTCGACGATCACGTGTGTCGCGTTCTCGCCCACGCGTCCGGGCGTGATCTACGTGGGGAAATCCGACGGCATGCTCGAGGTTTGGGACTTTATGGACCAGTCCCATCGCTCGAGTCTGTCCGTCGGGATCGCGGCGTGCGCGTTGACGTCCATCGAGTTCCGCCCGCACATCACCACCAACAGCAACAGCGGCGCAGCCGGTAGCACCAACGCACCAGGAGCTCAGGGTACAACTGGCGGCGCAGCTGGGAAAGGCGGATCACTTGGCAAAAGTGGTGGTACTGGTGCGAGCGGCGTTGGCGCAACCAACAACGCGAGCCTCAACGTCAAGCAGCAGCTCGTGGCGATCGGCGACCAGATCGGCAACCTGCACATCATGGAGATCCCGCGCACACTGTCGCGCGCCACCAGCGGCGAGCGCCAGGCCATGGAGGCGTACTTCAAGCGCGAGAGCGAGCGCATGAAGGCGATCCGCAGCGGCGGCGGCGCGGCGGCGAACCAGCACCCCTCCACGCGGATCATGCAGGGGAACAGCAACAGCAGCAGCAGCAACGCGAGAGACGACAGCAGCAGCAATAGCAACAACGCCATGAGCGGTGGTACTGGCGCAGGAGGAGGAATGGCAATGGGTAAAGCGGCGGGTGGGGACGCAGTAGCGAGCAACCCCGTGGACGACGAGATCTTCAAGCGCATGGAGTCCGAGTTCTGCCGCGAGCTGGGCGTGGACACCTCCGCGGCATGATAATGACGAAAATAAATGAGTGCCTTTCGCACATTGCGTGATCAAAATTCGAGGAAATCGTTTTCAACCAATCATTATTCAATTTGGCTCGTCAAAAGTCATTGTTTTAGCCAATAATATTGTGTTTTTTCATGCAGCTCTTGGATCGTCGTTGTCAAAACAGGTCATATTGCGAAGTGCCTGCGAATCCCAACACCAAGCGAAAGAGGAGAACGAAGAGATGCCGTTCGCGCAGATGGTGCTCGGCCCGCCGGGCTCGGGCAAGACCACGTACTGCAACGGCATGCAGCAGTTCCTGCAGCAGAACGGCCGTGACACCGTGATCGTGAACATGGACCCCGCCAACGAGCATTTGCCATATCCTTTCCACCACATCTATCTGTCTATGAGTCTTTTTGCAAAGCGCCAGCCAGTCAACGCTGCAGCCAACGTCGGCGATGATGATCCCACTTCTCTAGTCGTTTGTCCTTAACTTGTACTGGCCGCATTCTGTGTTTGCTCTTCTGTGTGTGTACGTATGAACCAGCGATCGACATTTCTGAAATGGTGTCGCTGGAAAATGTCATGGAAGAGCTGGAGCTGGGGCCGAACGGCGGTGCGTGTGACGTAGCTTGCAGCTTCTTGAACTTGCTGATGAGATTACTTGATGCTGGTGTTGATCTTGTGATGTGCTGTTCCGTTAGGACTGGTGTACTGCATGAACTACATTGACCACAACTTCGACTGGCTCGAGGAGAAGCTGGCGGAGCTTGAGGGCAAGTACATCCTCTTCGACTTCCCGGGCCAAGTGGAGCTCTACACGCATGAGGCGAGCGTGTTCAACATCCTGCAGAAGCTGCAGAAGCTCAACTACAAGCTCTCGGTTGTGCACCTCGTGGACGCGCACCACTGCACCGACAGCTCCAAGTTCATCTCGGTCGTGCTGCTGAGTCTATCGTCTATGGTGCGGCTCGAGCTCCCGCACATCAACGTGCTCTCCAAGATGGATCTGATGCAGCAGTACGGCAAGCTGGGTACGCGGCTGGCTAATTCTACTTGAAGCATTTCAACATCGCGATTTCACTTGACTAACCGTGGCTGTTCTTTCACTCACATCCAGCCTTCAACTTGGACTTTTACACGGACGTCCTGGACTTGCGGTATCTCCTCGATCGCCTGGATGAGCAAAACGATGACATTGAAGAGGATGGCAACGCGGCCGCGCTGGATCTGCCTGTCACCGAGAGACCTCCAAACGCGCTGCAAGCGCGCTTCCGCTGCATGAACGAGGCGCTGATCGACGTGATCGAAGACTTCAGTCTCGTGAGCTTCCTACCGCTGCAGATCGAGGACGGACAGAGTCTGCAGAAGCTCATCCAGGTGATCGACAAGGCGAACGGTTTCGTGTTCACGAGTGTGGACTGGAACACCGCCGTGATGAAGGACTATGCGTTCGGCGACCAGCACGCCACGGTCGCCGACATCCAGGAACGATACATCGACTCGGCGATCGGCGAGGAAGACTCAATGGCGCTGGAGCAGGAGCTGAAACGCGTGGCAAGAGGTTAACACATTCTATGCACCATTCATTCTCCAATAGATGTACGCACGATGAACACACGCCCACCCTCGATACATGCGTTCATTTGTTTTTGTTTTTGTTTTTCGTTTACCTTTTCGCTCTTTCTCTTTATAGTGTTGTCATTGCGCCAACAAGCCAAGCCCGCGGCTGTTCTTGCTGGGCCTTTTCTGCCTTGTGGATCGTCTTGTGTCTGTGTGTGTCTCGCGTTTCACCCGAGACCCCTTCGACAGAACCTCGTTCTGTCGTGTGTGCGTAAATTAGTTAGAAGAAGATCCCACCCTGGTCGTCTTCCTCGCTCTCGTCAATGTTGCTAAAGTACTGCTCGTAGGTCGACGACGTCGCGGGGAACGAGTTCGCGACGGTCGAGAGCGAGCTCATGGACATGGAGAACTTGGCCGCACGCAGGGGGTGGTTGCCGTTCTCGGACGACGGCGCGGACGCTGTCGCACTCGCATGGCTGCCGGTCAAACTGGAGAATGGAGACGACGACATACCTTCGAAGCTGCCCTCACTTCGGTAGTCGGAGCCCGTGCCGGACAATCGGTTGCTGAAGCTGAATAGATCCGTTCTGTTGAATAATAAACCCACACAAACAAATAGGCTAAGTTAGAAAAAAAAGAGGTCGTCATCAACAATTTCACAAAGCAAAACACAAACACTTACGTTGCCGGGCGGTTACGGTCCAGCAGGCGCAGATCGTTCATCGACAGGTTGCGGTTCGCGACAGTCGACAGCTTCGTGAGCGAGTGCAGGGTTTCCATCACCTGGTCCACGTCGTTCACAAAGTACTTGGCGGCGCTCGGCTTCTTGCCCACCGTCACCGTGAACAGCTTGGGGCGACTGCGCGTCTCTTCCAGGCACTGGAACATGAACTCGTCCGACGTGTCGTCGCCCACGCACAGCACAAAGTCCACGTAGTTGCCGCTCGTCGACTCGATGGTTGACATGATGCGGTCCACGATCACGCCCTTGTCCACCCCCTCGGGTCGCACCTCCAAGTAGTCCGTGCCCGTGAGCACCTCGACGTGGAAATGCTCCAGCACCTGGTTCAGCTGGTCGTGCAGTTCTTTCGCCTGCAGCTGACCGAATTCTGGGTCGGCATCACGGAACTGCCACAGCAACGCGCTGCCCTTCAGCTCAATGTACGTGCCGTGGGTGCGCTGCGTGTAGATATCCATGACCGAGTGGGTCACGTCCTTCCACGAGTCGTCAAAGTTGTCCTTCGTGCACAGCCACACGTCGTCCGAGTTGGCTCCATTCTTGGCATCGCCCCACTTGTACAGGTACCCGTGCTCTGCCGCCAGTCCAAGCCCACGAACGGATCCCAACGTCTTCTCCAAATCACCACGCTCCTTGCCGCTCAAAACGAAGACAGTGTTGCGAGGGTCCGCGCACAAAAGCGAGAGCGCTGACAGCAATTCGGGTGACGCAGCAGGTGTGTCAGTCTTTGACAGTACAGATGGATCCACGGACGCCTCATCGGTCGCACAGTTGAGGTACTTGGAGAAGTCGTTCGCACCTCGCTCGTCCTGCGTCAGCGTGTTCCCGTAATCTAATAGGATCACGCGACGGAAGCTCGTGCGGTATGCCTTCGCGACAGCATCCGTCTCCAGCATCTTGAACCCGGCGTTGAACTCCAGCATCCGGAAGCCCAGACCCAGACCGTAGCCCATGTGCTCCCCCTCAGCCGTGTACTTCTTGGTTCGCTTCAGATCCACCAATATTCGCTCAGCCCACTTTGTCCTCGAGTTGTTGACAATATACTCTAGGTCCTTCTTGTGACGCGCCACCCGCTCCTCTTCCGACATGTTCACTGCGAGCTTGATCGCCTTGACAATCTCTTCACGCTTCCACGGATTCACGCCGATGCTTCCGGTCAGCACGCGACTGCTTCCAGAGAACTCAGACAGAATCACCACGCCCGGCTTCTTCTCCAGCTCGTGGGCGTAAATAAACTCGAACGGGTACAAATTCACAGCGTCTCGGACAGAAGTCGTCAGCAGGATGTCTCCTACTCTCCACAGCGGCAGTCGAGAAGCCAAATCCGTGTTCTCCACTTCAAAGTAGGCGATGACCGGGTCCTTTCTTCCCGCAGAGAAGAGGTCGTTCATCTTGCGCACAGAGTTGTGGATCTCTACTTGAAGACCCTTTTTTTCCTCGGACGGGTTTGAAGTGTCCACGATACCGATTTGAACCACCTGCAGCTTGGGGATCCATTCGGGATTGTGATCCAGGAATTGCTTGACCGCGCCAAGTTTCAGCAGAATGCCCTTCAATCGCTCCACTCGATCCACGCTCACGATCACAGTGCGCTTCTCGGCTTCGTATGTTTCAATAAGCGCGCGAGTGTCCTCTGCTACCTGCGCGCTTTGGATGACCTTTTCCACGAACGGTGGCTCGATACCGATATGGCTGATTGTCAGCATCACCATGCGTCCGTTGTACTCGATGCCAATGTACCCACCAGGCTGCGAACTGTACTTCAAGCCGAGGATACGCCGACAGCTTGTCAAGAAATGACGCGCGTGCTCGTACAAATGGAATCCAATGTGGTCAGCAGACAGCATGCCGCGTAGCAGATCCGAACGCACGGAAAGGGTTCGGAAAATCTCGGACGATGGGAATGGAGTATGCAGGAAAAGTCCCACATTCACACTCGGTAGTCGTCTGGAAAGGAACGAAGGCGCGACCAGAAGATGCAATCCGTGAACCCACACAAGGTCGCCCTCGTTGTACACTTCGATGACTTTGTTCACAAAGATGCGGTTCACGTTCTTGTACGAGGACCACGCGTTCTTCTGCTGGTTTGGATTCCACCAGCGAGTCGGCAAACGTCCATAGACATCCACAAGATTGTGGAAAATCGGCCAAAGCGTTCCGTAGCAGAAGCCATGGAAGGTGTCAGCGAGCGGCTTGTTCAAGAACACAGGCACGCAGTGAAATGCTTCCAGTTGGCGGGCGAGGCGCTCTTCATCTTCTCTTGGGATGACCGATGAGCAGTGCACCGTACCGACCCACGTGAGTCTCATCGAGCTCACGCGGTCAAATTGGGAGTCACTGGTCGCATCCTTCATCAGTCCCGAGGGACAAACCAAGTTGTCATCTTCCCACTCGATCAGGTACTCTCCTTCGGGTGTGCGCTTGACAAGCACAGGAAGACGATACACCACGATAATAACACCGTCGGTGGATTCAATGGTGACATTCTGGGGAGACTTGATCGACTCGTCCGAGTACGAGCGCGCTCGGTTCAGTACGGGGCTGTAGCACTGCATTTTCACTTCATCTTCGATCACTCGCGCCGACGAGTAGTCTGGACCAGCAGAACTGCTCAATCCGGTCAAGCTGTAGTTGCGTGATAACGTCTTTGATGATGAAAGAGGCGGCGGAGGGGTCTGCCACTCTTCTGTCGGCGTCGTCATCGTCACATCTTCACTAGCATCTTCTTCCTCGGCCCCAGCTTCATCATGACCATCTTCTTCTGGAATGGCTTCTGCAAAGCTTCGACCCAGTCTTTTGTTCGAGCTAGACCCCATCTTCGACTTGGACCACGAATTCCCTGCTCCGTTCTCTTCGTTTACAGCACGTCGATCGACAAACGCTTGCCCCGAACTCAGTCGTGGGATGATCCCCCACAAGGAGCCACCACCGCTACGAGACAGCGAAGCGTCATTCTCGTCTGCGTCCAAGGAAGCTACCAGCGAATCCAGCGTGTCTTGGGTCTGCACATACTCCATCCCAACGACAAGTTCTCTCGCCGGCACTGCAATGTTTTCGTAGCGAAGGAAGCGGCTTCCTGAACACACGGCGTAGCGATACCGGATGATTGTGCCTGCGGACACCACAATCGGCTCCAGGTTGTACCAAATCGGGTACAAGTCGGGTGTCGTGACGAGCGCGAGGCCGTTTTCTCCTCCCGATGTAGTACTCGTATTTGGGTTCGGCGAGCAATCGGGCGAGCCGCCGAGCGCGGGAATGTCGCCTACGATGTAGAGCGTCTGGCCGTGGCCGAGCGGCGCGCATACCTGGAAGTCAATGCGCGTGCCCGGCGGCGGCGTCGGGATTCCCCAGCCCACAGCGTGGCGAAGGCGCTGCAGCATCGTCGGAATGTCAGGTTACAAACTGAGCCTGTTTCCAAGAAAAGACAGGAACAAAAATGAGAAAGGGTGAGAGGTTAGCAAAACAATAAGGAGAGTTGGGAAGCAGCATAGGCACATGCTTCAAGCCATCGCCCACGTGAATACACAGAATATACAGAATACACAGCACCATCACGCGTAACACAACACATTAAACCGCACGTGCATACCAAGAAGGGACAGCAATGCAAAGATTGCTTCTTTCGTATTCGCATGAAGAGCACATCCACAACTCCAAAACACACCCCCGCACATCACACATCCGCACTTCGATGCCAGTAGATCGATCATACACATCCACCGCGTGCGCACGCCCACATGCATGCCACCTGCGCCCCAGCCAAAAAGGGAAACCACGCCCCTCTCGCTCTCGTTCGCACGCAAAACACACAACTGAAGGAGGATGCACGTACGTACCAGCAGTCCACGCAGCAGTCTCTCTCTCTCTCTCTCTAGCAGCACCTGACGCTTGGTCACTACAGTAGCCGCTCACTCGCTTCCCTCTCGCGTGGTTCGGGTCGGTTGAACTTGCGCGCGCCGCGAGCGGAAGGAAAGGAAGGAAAGGAAGCACGGCGCTTTGCGAGTTTATCTGCGCGTTTGTATGTCGCGTTCTCGCACAAGAGAGTCAAGCTCGAACGCAGGCAAGGCGCAAGCGCGGAAAACACATTTTCCGCACTTGACGCCAGGAGAGCAGCAGGTATGGGGTATCTGATTGGCTGAAAAAATATTTACCAGCCAATCAGCGCACACAGTGAGCCAAAAATAGCAAAGAGAAAACTGGAGCAGGGGTAGGCCAAATTGGGTGATGTGGGACGTCCCACAGCATTCATGGGTGGGACCCATCTGTGACGGAGTGTGTCGCGTGAGGAAAGTTGCATCGACGGAGGACCAAACGCGCGATTCGATCGACTGGCGCAGAGGACACCACACAACGCAAAAGTGGCAACAACCTGGCATTCACTTCGACACGATGCACAAAAAGCGTGTACGGTAGCGCATGTTGAGTCTGCTATTAATTAATTGGCACACCTTCAGCGTCTATCATCACGACGCGTTACGCCAGTTCCACATTACGCCAGCACAGCGCAACTACAACCCGGATACTTAGTACTCCGCACGTCGACACTCTGCTGTAGTGTGTGGTATTGCAAACAAAGAATCACAGCGCGTGTAGTTATCACACACAATTGCGGTCACGTGGGCTGAGAGTGCAGAGCACGCGAAGTTGTTGGCGAGACGTCTCGGCTCTTCGCGTGAGCGCGCAACTTCAGAAATGCCAGTTCAAAAAGATCTCAGACACCAAGGACGCTTCTAATTGGGGGTATTAAGGTGGACCACGCGAATGACGCACCTCGCTTTGACGCTTTCGAAAATCGATGACGTCGATTTGCATGCGGCCGGCTGTTTGCGCTGTCAGCCAAATTGACGACTGCGAAAAAAGTGCCGGGAAATACAAAACCTAAAGCATGGAGCGATCGCGTGGCGGATGCTTGAGCGGTAGGGGCGGCACGCATTCGTGACCAATGCGAGGAAGTGTCCTTTGTGAAGGCCGCGTGCATGCGCATTGAGAGACCTCAAGGGAATGGCTGGTCATATTTATTGTTTGGCAGCTGATGACCAAGCAGAAAAGTGTGTTGGTGATGCAGCGTGGCTGGATGGGTGGGTTTGGCGGTGACGGTCGTCCACTTAGTGGATCCCTGAGGGGACAGCGGTTAGGGTTGCAGAACATGTGACACATCTGTAAAGTTCGGATGCGGAAACAAAGTTGCGCATTAATCGCATCTAATGAACTTAGGAAGGTTCGATTTTTTCCACCACAAAACCCTCCCTGCATCAAGACCACCTCGAGGTTGGCCATTCGTTCAAGAATGAAGGCAACAAGGACACATCGGAATGAGCCAAAGCTGCAGTGCCAGGGCTGCACAACTAATATAATCATTCAGGTGTACGACCTTTAGCACTGCTGTTTTGGCTCAAAATACCGCTTTGTAGGACTCGCTGGACGGAGCTTCTGATCTGAGACTACGCTTGTCATCGTCAAGACCTCGCTCTCCGCGCGCACAGCTTGTGCTGTCATCGTTCACGCGGCACAACTTGTTCCAATCAATTTGACCATGGCAATCATGCAATGCAGCCAAGGAAAGGCAATTCCAAAAAATCAGGTCGCGTTTAAGTGCGCACCTACCAACATCAGTACCTAGTAGAATCATGACTGTCGCGTGCTTCCATGTTTATGCACCATGAATCCACTTGTCCCTCGTTTCCCCAAGCAGCGCTTTTTGTTGTTTTTGGGCTGTTGCGCCACTTGCCAGTCAGGGCTCATTGCTGAAAACGCCCCCAAGCACACAAGCAGACCCCCTCAAGCCTCTCTCCCCTCCCTTCTCCAGGTGAGCACCCGCGGCGGCACTTAAGGCGGTGAATACCTCCTGCAGCATGCGCTTGTAGTGAGTGTGTGCACGTGCCCCCCCTTTCTGTCATACGACAGAAAGGGAGAAGATCGCCCTCGTCTCTCTTGTTGGATCCATGACCGGGATGTGGCTAACTAACTGACTGGACGCGTGTGTTGATCTTAATGTAACCTCAGAACTCCACAATGGCTGGCGCAATCGGACTTCGATCCCAAGGAGTGGAGTAAGTGCTGTCTGTTGCCCATTCGGAATGAGCGGTCTTGCCTTCGTTGTAAGAGATGTCGTGCGCTAACATGCGACATGTTTTATCCTCCTCCACTCTCTCTCTGTGATTCGAAAAAACCCCAAAAAACTGTCAACAGACTCGACAGCATCATGCGCAGCACCGACGGCGTGACGCGCAAGACCAAGATCGTGTGCACGATCGGCCCATCGTGCTGGTCGCAGGAGAAGCTCGGCGAGCTCATCGACGCCGGCATGAATGTTGCGCGTCTCAACTTCTCGCACGGCGACCACGCCTCCCACGGTGAGACCCTCAGCCGCCTGCGTGGCGCTCTTGCGAGCCGCCCACACAAGAACGTGAGTCTTCATCACTGTGTAGTTTGGCAGTATTCAAATACTCTTAGGGTGGTGGCTAACGCATCTTCACCTTCTCTCTATAAAAATACAACAGATCGCGATCATGCTCGACACCAAGGGCCCGGAGATCCGCACGGGCTTCCTCAAGGACCACGCCAACGTGACCATCCACAAGGGCAGCCTGCTGGAACTGACCACGGACTACGACTTCATCGGTGACGAGACGAAGATCGCCGTATCGTACGTCGAACTCCCACAGTCGGTGGTCGTCGGCGGTTCGGTGCTTGTCGCTGATGGCTCGCTCGTGCTCACAATCGTCGAGGTGCACGACACCTACGTCATTGTAAGTTTTTGTCTTATTCATTGTGTTGTGTACCCATGTGGGTGCTGCTACCATGTGATGCAAATGTACCTATCTGGTGATGCTGACCATTCTCTTGTGCTATCTCTCTATTGCAATTTGCAGACCCGTGCCGAGAACACCGCCACGATTGGCGAGCGCAAGAACATGAATTTGCCTGGCGCCAAGGTGATGCTGCCAACGCTCACCGCCAAGGACGAGGACGATTTGGTCAACTTCGGCCTTGTGCAGGGCGTCGACCTCATCGCTGCGTCGTTCGTGCGTACCGGCAAGGACATTGACAACATCCGCGCTGTGCTCGGACCACGTGGCCGCGCGATTAAGATTATCGCCAAGATCGAGAGCCAGGAAGGTCTCGAGAACTACGACGAGATCCTCGAGCGCACCGACGGCATCATGGTTGCCCGTGGTGACTTGGGCATGGAGATCCCACCTGAGAAGGTCTTCTTGGCGCAGAAAATGATGATCCGCAAGGCGAACATCGCCGGCAAGCCGGTCGTCACTGCCACCCAGATGCTCGAGTCCATGATCAAATCACCTCGCCCAACGCGTGCCGAATGTACCGATGTCGCGAACGCCGTGCTCGACGGTGCGGACTCGGTCATGCTCTCTGGCGAGACTGCGAACGGCGACTACCCGATCGAAGCCGTCGACATGATGAGCAAGATTTGCGTGCAAGCCGAGGGTGCGATCCACTACGACGAGCTCTACCAGGCGCTGCGCAACAGCGTGCTGGAGACCGCGGGCGCCATGAGCACCCAGGAAGCGATTGCGTCGTCGGCCGTGAAGACTGCGATTGACATCAACGCCAAGATGATCGTCGTACTGACCGAGAGCGGCACCACGGCGCGCTTGATCGCCAAGTACCGCCCATCGCAGCCGATCCTTGTGCTGACTGCGCTCGGTGAGACTGCGCGTCAGGCTGAGGGCTGCTTCAAGGGCACGATCGCGCGCGTCATGGGCTCGATGATCGGCACGGACTCGATCCTGTACCGCGCGACCGACCTGGGCAAGAACTATGGCTGGATCGAGAAGGGCGACACGGTCGTCGCGATCCACGGCATGCAGGAGGCGCGCTCGGGCTCGACAAATATGCTCAAGGTGCTCATTGTGGACTAAGCAAAGAAGCCACAACATTAAATGTTTTCAAAGACACGGAGTCGCGGTTGTAAGGACGACTACGAAAGAACAGCAAGACGAAAGAGAGAATTAACACCAGAAAGAAACAGAAGAAAATCAGGTTTGAAGTGCGTCGTCGTTGTGCCAAAGCCAGTCTGCAGCTCACAAAGTTTCATTCACCATGTAGGAAGGAAGATCCAAGGACGAGGCGGAGTGAGTGAGTTCGCAAGAGGTAGCCTCACTCAAGGTGTCGCGTAAAAAGCACCATCGAATTCAATAGTACCAAGTGATCTATCTGCAAGTACGCGTGGTCTTGTGCATGGTCTTGTGCATGGTCTCCCTGCAGTTTCAGCGCTCAAGGACAATTTCGCATGAAAATTCACGAGTCGTCTTTCCAGAACCTGAGCGAGACACACCCCACACACCCACGCCCACATCACTGCGTTAACATACTCAGTCTAGTGAGGAAGAGCTGATGATCTCACACCCAAATGCACTCACGTACTTTGCGTAGATGGCGTCCAGTGCAGGAGAAGAGTGATCGGTGTCAAGTGCGTGTCGTTGGTACTGGTGATGAAGGTGCTGCTTGGTGCTGCTGCTGCTGCTGGTGGCGGCATCTCTCAACGGTAAGTTGGATGTTGATTCAGACGGTGTTTGGTAGAAATTTAACGGAGACGGTGGAGCCTGACGACTTTGGAATTTGTGTTGTTGTTGCATTAGATGACGCTGCACGAGCGCCTGTCGGAGATCAGCGGGCGAGGCGCGCGGGATCTCCTTCAGGAGTGCTTTCACTGAGTCTTTCCCGACCAGCTCAATGACCAGACGGAGCAGCTCACGCTCGCGGATTGAGAGGACAGCGAGGCCATCAATACCAGTATTCAAAGCCGGCAATTTGTGAAGCGAAGAATTGCTCTGACTCGCAGCTATGAGATTCTTACTCAGCAGCTCAATCTCCTGTTTGCTGCGCGCAAGTTGGCTCTCGCAGCTCTGAAGCTGCTGCGCTTGGGCGACTTCGCGCTTGGTCGCGGCCGCCAATCGCTCCCGCAGCAGTGTGTTCTCTCGTCTCCAAGCCTCTTCACTCTATTGGGAAAGCCAAGACCAGCCAAGGTTCGAAAGATGTTAGCAATGATGTACCTCAAGCAAGATCCAGAAAGCTCACTCGTGGGTTCTCATCAGACGCACGTACCTCCGCGGTCGATGTTGTGAGCGTCTGCAGTTGTCGCTCAAGTTGCTTAGCTGTGAACGTGGCCATTTCACCATCATCATCAAGGAACTCGCCATGATCGTCATCATCTTCATCGTCATCGTCATCCGACACAAGCTCTGCGTTGTGGTGAATCTCATTTGCGCCAGCAGCAGCATCGACGGGCTCAGCTAGCTGCTTGGAGAGCTCTTTGCGGAGTCCGCGTGCGAACTCGCTCTCGAATCGCTTTGAAGAAGAACCATTTTCTTCGCGTTTTTCCCTCTCGGGGCTCGACTCGGAGCTGCCGAGTTCAGTTTGAAAATGCTGCTTCTTCCCCGGCAAAGAAGACTCGGTCAGCGAGAGGATCGGCGAGAGAGTTGATTGAGTCGGCTGCGGCTGGGGCGGTGGCGGCTTGACTTTGGATGTGAAAAGCGACGCCATCACAGACGCTCCTCGCTCTTAGGTTTTCGGTGGCAACGAGGAAGGCTTGGTCGAGCCAGCTGAATGGTCGGGAGGGGTGAACGAGACTTTGTCGTGAGCCTTCTTAATCATGTGCATCGCAGCCTCAAAGACTCGCCTTTGATCTTCAAGAGGGAAGTTTCCAGCCAACCAGTCAATCCGTGGAAGATGGTTCTGTCTGCAGTGTGGAAATAGACCTTGAACGCCAACTAAAAATGGTTCGTGAGTGGCACACGGATTTCAAAGTGAACCCATTTCGGTACATGCAGCATTGGCTCTCAGCAGGAACTGAGGGTCTCTGGCTATCAACATACTCGATCAGGTTGCCATCTCTCTCTTTATTAGCATTTTACACCAGCTTCTCATCTCGCTGTCGACATCATGCAATGGGACTTACACACACACTCACTCTACTTGTTTTTGTTGCTAGCCTAGAGAGCCTTGAGCTTATTCCTGCGGGTGGTGGATCTCGACCAGTCCCATGTACGCGGCGCCGCCGATAGCTCCGCCAACGAGTGGGCCGACAATTGGGATCCAGAAGTAGTGGTCGCGCAGAGTGAACACCTTGGAGCCCCAGCCGGCGATCGACGAAAAGAGA
>JAASGK010000318.1:0-28234 GCA_023334195.1 Globisporangium emineosum
GGCGACGGGCTGCCGCTCGGGGTGTCGTGTGACGACATCGTAGATAGACCCGACCCAGCATGACATCGCCTCCGGGGGGTAGTGCTTGGGATGGATATTGCTGGTCGTTTAAGCGTTCCTCAATACACCTCATTATCATTATTGGTCTGTCCAGCGCGAATCCAAAAGTGAGCTGGCAGCAAACTGCCAAAGTCGTATTTTGCACACGAACAAGAGTACAATCAAACTATAATACCACCATATTCTTACTGGCAACGTTGTCATTCTTGGAGTGTGACCAACGTCGCCGATTTTTTGTTTTTGTTTCTCCGTGCTCGTTGCCCCCCACCTGCTCAGTTCTGTGGACATTGGCTCGCGTCAGACACTTCCTGTATAATTCGAGCGAGCGTGCGTGTGTGTGCGCTTGGACAAGGACGCAACAAAGAAACCCGTTCAGTCCGGTCCGAGGATCAGGTTCTCGGTTGTGAGCTCGTTCTCGTCGCTGACTGTATTTGGTCTGTTCGCTTTCTTTATCCTATGAAGCACAAGCCGCCAGCCAGATGGCAACCCCACAAAAGTACAGTTACACATCAAAAGCCTGAAAATACTGTTGAACGAGTTTGCACTTGCGAATACTTCGATCCAGATCAGCTGAAAGCTGCAGTTGGTCATACGTTGGTCAAGGTCAATGTTACAGTTGCAGTTGCACTTGGAGTCCCCAATTCAAGTTGCATGTTGCACATATGCATAGATTAGCCAAGTGATAAAGCATACCCACATCTGATGCATGGCTTCCTCTGGAGACGCCACCATGAATAGCCCTGAGAACAGGCAGAGGACGATCGCACGCAGCAGACACGTTTTGATAACCATGTTGGTAATCCACTTTTCATCTTTCTTTCTCCTGCTCAAGTCTACTATTGAAGAAATACTGCTGCTCATGTTGGGTTTTTAGATGATTGTGCAAATTGTAAAATCTGCCGGCATTTTGAGGGTTTTTTCAAAATGAAAACCCTCCTAAAAACGACAGATTGTTTTACGCTTGCGCTTACAAAATGCAAGTTGTATTTGTGTTGAAAACCTGCCTGGATTTTGAATTAAAAATATCCTTACCGAGGATATTTTGCGTTAGTTAAATAATTTGTAGATTTTGGAATACCAATTGTAAAAAAATTAAACTTTAGCTTTTTTCAAAACCTTGCCATTTGCCCAGGCCTCGGTAGGAGAAGGAAGGTGAAGGAGAAGGAGAAAGAAGGAGAAGGAGAAGGAGAAGGAATGCCTTCCCTTTTGCGAGCTCATTCGCCGTTTGAAGACTCGAAGAACATGGGGGGAGGATCCTTCACGAGCAAGCGGACGAGTTCATCGCAGTCGGCATGAGGCCTGCCGATGTTGCGAGGCGCCTCGGCGGGATCACTGCGAACGCACTGTATAAGCGCAAGCAGGTGGTGGCTACTCGAGCGAAGCTTGTCGCCAGGGAGGAAGTGTAATGGGCCTCACCCATTACGTGAAGGTGGTTTCCAGACCGTGTGTGTCACGCACCACCTTCGCTGTGCATTGTGGGTGCCAAAAGGCAAAGGATTTACAGTGATACGAATCCCACATGCACGTGTGACGTCATCAGGTGATGTCGCGGAGACGTTCCAGTGCAAGAATGTTGGTCGCATGTACTGATCAGTACAGAGCGATTACGGCATCTGCGGAATGGTGGGTCCTGTTTGGGGAACTAGACTGGTGACGCGGCCGACGTATCTCTGCCAGTTGGAATGAGTGGCACGGGCCAATCACTTCGCAGGGAATTTTTCACAGGACTTCAAGTTCAAGGTCCTGTGGGTTGAACCTCAGTGTAGCCAAGGTTTTATATATCAGTTCAGTAGGTTTATCTCTGCATGAGTAGGTTTTATTCGTAAAACCTCTAGGAGCCCTTGAGGCTAATTAGGAGTAGCGACAGGAACCATAACAGCTTTTCAATTCAGTTGCAAATTTACCCTCAAGCTCACAAGTCGTCTTCTCTCCCTCCAAGTCGGGAGAACGCTTCCTCAAGGCACAAGCGTGCGTGCCGTGTTTGAGGGACTGTTGTATACAGCGCCCCCTTACAGTTCGTCCCCCACGAAAATCCAAAGCTCAGGTTGCTCCTAGCTGCGACGGTCGGAAAAGTGCATGACGGACACATCACGGTGCCAACCACCAACACCCTCTCGACCACAGTGAAGCTGCCGGTTCGGCAGCATTTGGGCGATTGGATGCCTGTCGAGAACAACGTGGACGTCGTACCCCTAGAAGGCAGTTTGAGTCGTGACCGAGTGGCGCAGTGGGACGATGATGCAAGACCACAGCGCTGGGCTGCAGCCCGTGACCTTCGCGAGCAAAACGAACAGTGGCCAGCAACAAAACTACGGCGTAACTGAGCTTGAATGCTTGGCTGTAGTGCGGGTGGTACAGCTCTACACAATCTCCAGCTTCTCTCTTCCTGTCTGCAGCGCACTGACATCTCTCCGAATGAAACTACCACGTTCATGTCCTCACTGCATTTAGCATCATGGATCCCAGAAGGAGTTTCAAGACCCAAAACCCACCCGAAAGAGGAGAGCGAGTAGCTGCGCTCTCTGTTTCAATTTCTGCTTTCTACAACACAAATCAACAGCAAAACGGATCGTGCCTCTCCAAGCGCCTCGATATTGATCGACATCGAGTCAGATGAAGAAGACGCTCAAGCTTTGACTCCTCGCCAGAAGAAGCGCTCTTCAGCAGTGTGGGAACACTACCATGTCGACACCACAAGAACTCCAGCGTTGGCGACATGCTTGCAGTGCAGAAGGACATACAAAGTCAACACAGGAACGACCTCTAACCTGCGGAATCACATGAAGAACAAGCACCCAGCTCGGTATCAACTCATCGTAACCCACAACCGGTAGATTATCGGTATTGATACACCTGCCACATCCCACACAAATCAGGTGTTGCATATTATTGACGTCAATCGCTGTATTGTATTTGCGCATGTGAGCCCAATGGTGGTAACCCGGCAGTGGATGGGTTGCAATAACCTCGTCAATTTCGGTCCAAATTAGCCGAAAGTACAGTATGACCTCTCTACATGCAGACCCCCCAGACTTGGTACATGCGGGAAGGTATTCATGTATGAAAATAAATCCCTATTATAATCTCCATACAAAGATGATACTATGCATAGATGAACCGAGTTGAGGGACTGGAGGAAAGTTTGCTAAAAACTCTGCTCTGCGTGGTAAACGCATAGAAGAACGAGGTTTCGTCGGTGTTCCACACGTCATGAAGCGATCGTTTGTTGTCTTTGGACAGGAAAGCTGAAATCACGTGCGCAACTCTGTTCAGTCCAGTAGAACCGCGTCGAGTGGAGTAGAAGCAGCTTCACCGCGGAAACGCTGAAGTAAGAGGTCTTGACGCTGCTTGAACTTGTCGAGTCAGTCATTCGAAAGCCCAATCCTCTCATCTCCTGGGATATTCATTTTGTCGCAGAACTTCGATGCAACAGCCTTGATCACGTCCCCTGTCAAGTGGCTGGTGTGCTTGTCTTCCGTGAGACTGATGCACAACTTTGCACTTCAATCTCTTCTCACACTGCAGAACAAGTTTTCACTTCTGCATTCGTTTAAAAATGTGCTCTGAACTGCAAAGCAAGTTTGCGCTTTTTCATTCTTTAAGCTAACGTGCACGCTTGTGTACATTTCCATACTCAATGTTTTTTCAAATACAAAAACCAAATAAAAATGATTAAAGGGAGAGTACTTTTCTCACTTAAATCATCTGGTTTTTGTATGAGGACCGGGCAATTTCCGAATGCATACCTGTAATTTTTGACTATGCAAATACACGGAACTGGTTTGTGCATACCTTCCACACATCGTACTAGGAACCAAATCGGGAGAGCTCAATCCGCTATGCGGGAACGCCATTATGCAAGTAGTGAGTCTGCATGAGGGGAGGTCCTGCTGGAGGCGCAAAACGATCCGCTCAATGGGTTCTTTATATGGCCGAAATTTGACAACGATCTGAGCCAAAACAAATTGAGTTTCGCATGGGAGAAACCCATGAATTGATAATGAGTAACCACTCAGAACGTTCCCGTTCGCTTCAAGATGCCAATTCGGTGTTTATCGAGCTGTTACATTGCTTTTGTACTGAAAAATCAAGTTTCAAATTTGCAAAAACAGGTTTCCTTTGTAAATCCTGGTATCAATTCTTACTTTGACTCATAAAAACATGGGCAACTCAAAAATAAAATAATTAATTGGCATCGGGCGTTTTTCAATTTGGAAACCTGGGTTACCGCCATTCGGCTCATGTGTTGGCTCGGTTTCTTCTATTGATCTCCAATTATAATAGAAACATAGTAAAAATAAATGAAACATTGTAATTGAGCAAAGTTGGTCTGGTGGGACACCAGACCACACGGGACATCCCCAGCAAAAAAGCTGGATTGGAGCCAAAACAGTGCAATTCGTGTAACAAATCAGGCACACAACTCCCCAGAGTACAAATATGGGCGACTGGGGCGGTCATCTCGGTGGCGATGCTGGCCGGAGAGAAGACGAGCGAACACCAGCAATAGCTGAAGAAGCGAGCAGAGCAGGAGAAGAGGGTGGGAAGTGACCGGAGCGACGAGAGTCCGTGGCAATGCAGCTGAGAAGGCTGGGCGTGAATGAACACGGCGTGCTGCACAGCGCCGCAGAGGGTGGAGAATTGGACGGCGTCAAATTTTTGCTGCTGTGCGGCAAGTTTGTGGACGAGAGGGACGAGTGGGGTCAAACAGCTCTGTTTCCAGCAGCTACATTTGGCCATACCCGCGTTCTCCTCCACCTGCTCAGAAGCTGCTGATGTTGAGCCAAAGATCACCAAGGCAGTCCTGGGGCTGCTCATGTACGGTGCCGCCGTGAATACCAAGGGGTCATTTGAAAAAACTGCCGTATCAGGGCAGTCGAATCCGGCAATGCCGAAATTGTGCAAGCGGTGATTACAAACGGCGCAAAGGTCGACGCCAAAGACAAAGGTGGGCGAACCGCTTTAGCCTATGCAGCGCAATACAGCCAGGTCAGTGTGGTTCGAGAGCTGATCAGACATAGAGCCGAGGTCCAAGCAGCCGACAACGATGGAAGATCAGTGTTGATACATGCAGCGATGTCCCTGCGTCCTGGTGTCGTCCGAGAGCTGATCGGAAATGGCGCCATTGTTGATGGCAAAGACGACAAAGAGAGAACCGCCTTATCGTGGGCAGCTGAGTGTGGCTGCGCTGAAAATTTTCAGGAATTGATCGCAAGTCGGGCTGCTGTCGACACCAAAGACAACCAAGGGAGAACTGCATTGTTCTACGCAGCACAGCAAGGTAAAGTCGCAGCGATCAAGGAATTGATGAAAAGCGGTGCCATCGCTGATACCAAGGACAACCACGGGAGAACTCCGTTGTTTTTCGCTGCAGAGGGCGGTCATGATGATGTGGTTCAAGAACTGGTCAGGAGCGGTGCTGTCATGGATCCCAAAGACAACAATGGGAAGGCGATCCCAGCGTATGCAGCACAAAATAACCATCGAAACGTGGTCGCCGAGTTGCTCCGATGCAATGCTTTTGATAGGAGTTCCTACTCCAGTGGAAAAGTGGCCATATTTGTGGCTGCTGCAGTTGGCGACGCGGATTTGGTGAACAAACTGCTCGCAGATGGAGAGTCTGTCAACGTGACAACCAGCTTTGGAAGAACGCCACTGTTCTATGCAGCTGAATGCGGCCAGACTGATGTGGCGCAAACTGTGATCGAGAAGGGAGTGTCTCTCGGTGCAAAGCCATGCGGAAGCCAGTCAAGTCGGGAGAGCGAAACTCATCTTACTATTGCCGGCAGAGCTGGTCACATGAAGATCTTTGAGCTGCTCGTTACAGCTGGTGCACCAGTTAACGTCCGCAGTGGAGATGGAGAAATGCCGTTGATTTCTGTTGCTCGATGGGATTATTTTGTTGGAATTCATCTGCTCACCGCACATGGAGGCGCTCTTTGGCTTCATGATGGATCAGTGGATGGGTGTTCGCTAATCCCCGGCTCGCTCGAAGCACTGAGCAACCTTTGTGGCAACGTGTTGGAGTTCAAGACAATGTGCACTCGTGTTTTGGGGCGATTGCAGGAGATTTGTTCCCAACTTCAAAATCCAGCTGGACCCCAAGAGCTTCGAGAGAGCACGTTGGTATCGTTTGCGAGCATCATCTTTCGCTTTTGCAGATTACTACTCAACATCGAGAAGCGAAAGAGCCCCTCTTTCGCTTCATTGGTAGCCGTGCAATCTTGAACCGAGTCCAAGGTTTCACGAAGAGTTAGATCACTTCGTTAGATTGTTGAATTTTGAGCACAAGGTCAAAGGCTGGAAATCAGAATGGTGTGAAGAACAGAGGCAGCTTGGCGTGCGCTTCAACGAACTTCTCAGCACAGGCGAAGTTCTTATGGACGAGTGAGGTGATGATGGACTGAAGCACGAAGCGGCTGTGCTCCTTCAATACGAGCTTCAGACATGTCGACGAAGTGGGATGCCAGAGCAGCTACAAACTATCCAGGGAGTATTGGAGCGCTTCCTACGTGTCGGTGGTGTTGCGGTTCCAGCTGTTTCAGAGTGGTTCATATCTCTAGACGACGTGGAGTTTCACAGCTGGAACATCGTGAAGTCCGCAAGTGGGATCACTTACTACGATGGGAAGTGGAAGAAGACCAATGTGAAGATCGAAACAAATAATTCGTCTTTGGACACGCTCACCAAGGGTGTAGCCCAGCGGGACCAGCAGAGCCACCTAAATGTTGTCAAACTATTTGGTGCTTGCCACATCGGATCCCGAAGTTCTTTGTTTACGAGTCTGTGCTACAAGGGCGACCATTGGACGAGTTCTCGAGCGCGGAATCAAGTCGCGTGTCAAAGTGGAAGCTTCTGTACGATGCAGCGCTCGGTGTCCAACATATTCACAGTCACGGTGCAACTTACGGAAATCTTCGGAGCGAGAACATCATTATCGGCTCTGACTGTACCGCAAGGCTGTGCGGCACCCGATTCTACGGCTCACCGAATGCTCAACGGAGGTACCTGAATTGGATGATGCCTAAGAGAGAACGGTTTGAAGCGACTGATTCCACCGCGTCCGATATCTATTCACTTGGGATGTGCATTTGGGAAGCAGTGACTCTCGAGCTGCCGTAGAAATACTATCGCGTCGATGGCATACGCGAGAATTTGAGAAAGGAAAAATTCCAGGGCGCCCTGACTCTATGAACGACGCTGAATGGGACTTGATTACGAAGATGTGTGCACCGATTCCCAGCGAACGTGTGGACATCGCCTATGCTGTCAATCGGTTGAGGCATTTCATGATCTCAAGCAAGCAGTTTGACAAAGTCAACGGCCCAGATCCTTCAAGCAGCAGTGGAATTCCTGAGGTATGAAAATCGGTTTTCCATGCAAATGGAGTGCTACGTTATCATCCCAACATGTACACGGGTACGGAATTTGTGCGAACAGATGCAACATCGGAGCTTGAACGATCACAAATTTACAGAGCTTGGCGACACCATCCCAGAAACGCTTGAGCTGATTCAGTCAAGGTGTGAAATGCTTCCAGACGACCAGCGGTGGATGGTGACGAAAGTTTCCCAGCGCTCGAGTACATTTTTGGGCTCTTGCACCAGCGCCAGCGAACTCCAACGGATTTTGAAGTGGTCAAGTTTTGTGAGGTGCTGTCGTGATATCGACGGTACCTGCGTACTACACCAGTTAGTCAGAAGTCGCAAAGTAGCCGAGTCCCATCGTTTGGTCTACTCCAAGCCTGGTCGGCTGCTGGGTATATTGGGGGTCTCAGAGAAACACCCAATTCATGTATGAAGATTTGATTCTGACGCTGACGCACACATCAAGTTCCGCGAGCACAACGGTTTTGACGGCAACATCTTGCCCTCAGAGACTAAACAAACCAAGGCGAACTCGAGTGGGGTGTTGCTGAATCTTCTCAACGCAAAGTCAGCAGACCACGGATGCTGGACACGAGCAGGTCTATTCGCATCGAAGGTTCCCCAATCTTGGTATCTGTCCCTGCGCGATCTGATGTTCAACGAGTCGGGTCAAATTGGGGAAGGAGCATTCGAAACTGTTTACAAGGGCGCTTGACTCGACACGCCCGTCGTGATCAAGTTTACGGGATATAAAGAGGACCTTGAGACCATCTCCACAGACCTGCTGCTGCACGAAGCGCGCATTTGGCACCGTTTGAATCATCCGCACGCCTTGAAGTTCTACGGGGCGTGTCACATCGATAAGCGCTACTTTGTGTGCGAGTACGCGTCCAACGGTGAGTTGCTGGGTTTCTTGAAGAAGCCTGGCAGCGAGCTGTTCAAGTGGCAGAAGATCTACGAAGTCGCTCTTGGGCTCCAGTACCTCCACGGACAGAATGTCGCCCACAACGACCTCAAGGGCAACAACATCATGGTCGGCACGAACGGCAAAGCGAAACTGACCGGCTTTGGACTGAGTTGCTTGCCGAACGAGGCGGAGATCCAAGTGAATGTCGAGAGCATGGGTGCGGAAAACTGGAGATCTTCCAAGTACTTAGCGGGCGAGCGACCTTCGTTTGCGTCAGATGTGCACTCGTTTGCGATGTGCATCGTCCAGGTCGTCAATGGCGAAATTCTGTGGGGAAACCCAATGTCTACCGCTCAACTCCGCTATCAACTGAAAAAAGGAGCGATTCCCAACTTGACAGCGTCAGTGACTGCAAAGCAGCGGAATCTGATCCAGTTGATGGCAAAATTGGACCCGTCGGAGCGTGTGGAGATGTCGTTTGTGGTGGACAAGCTGAAGGAATTCGCGCAGGAAGAGAGAGAGAGTGAGTGGAACGCCGTAGCTGGGTGAACAAGTGTGTGCTGGAGAAAAAAGGTGTGAGGTTTGTCATTTTGAATACACCAAACTTGTGTGTTTCTGTTGGATCTCAGTGTGCTGAGTGGACCATCACTTGACTCCTTCCGTGACGCAGCCCCAGTGAATATGGCGAAAAGTACACAATCGAAGCCCAAATTGATGCGTAAGGTGCGAAAGCGATGCAGTGCGGATCAGAATGGACGATTCGGTGATGACACAACAGTTTCTGCTGTGGACATGCCTAAATTCTCCACGAATGCGTTGCTCGTTTTTTTGTAAACCCGTACAAAATGGCAACGAATACCTCTCACAACGAGGCATCCATCCATTTGCATCGACTTCTTTTCGGACCCGCTGGGCTTTGTTTGGCGACCTCAACGTTGAGATCTGCAGATCGGCGTGATGGCATGGCCCGGCCTGAAGCTATGATTCGAGATAATTGCCTGATCCGGGACTGCGGCAGCTCGTTGGCACTTCACTAAGTTCATGTGCGTCATTGGTTCAGACTCAAGCAAGCCCGCGATTTCAATCTGCACACAGTTAACAACAACAACACTATATTGCAATGCGATCGATCGCTGGTTCCTAAAAACAAATCAGTTTTCCTGCATGATCACGAGCGCTTGCAGGTGATCCGAAGACAGCATCGACGGGTTCTTTCGGCAATAGCTCACGAACGCGCTGAGCTTCGCCTTGAAGTCTGGGGGACACGACTTGACCGCGTTTTGCACTTTCGGGTGCGTCAGGATCTTCGCCAGCCCCACGACGAACTTGGACGAGTACGGCGGCGCGACCCGAGCGAAAAGCATGGTGATAAAGTTGCGGAGCAGCGCCTGGTCCAGCTCCACAGTGTTCATAAACACAAACTCCAGCACTGGCAGCACGTAGCCGCTCGTGACCATGAAGACCATGCTGCGAAGAGACTCACGCTTTAGCTCGAGTGCCTGTTGTTGGACGTTCATCACAATCACAAAAACGAGTTAGTGCCTCTAGTTTCACCACAATTTCGTGTGGTTGCCTAGAAAAGTTATTTGTACCTTGACTGGGTTGATATCTGGGTGTAATCGAAGCGAAGTCACAAGTACTCGGAACGCAATCGGCCATTGGCCAGTGTGCAGCTTGATCGAGGCTTTCAGAATCAGCAGCAAACTTGGGAAGCAGATGTGGAGTAGCGTGCTGTTAAAAAAGGCGGGCGACTTGAGAATCACCTCCAACCAGTGCAAGACACCCATAGAAACGACAGGGACGCGCATAACCGTGTTCAGTCTCTCCACCACACCAGACTGGTTCATCTAGAAAACAAGAAGCCATCACAATGATTAGCATTGGCATACACGATAGAATAAAAAGTACACGACAAGACTCACATTGTATCCAAGAGTGTTGTCGGATTTGCAAATCGCAGACGCTTCTGCAAGCGCTTTCTTCGTGTGCTCAATCCCCTCCTCATCGATCTCAACTTGGGATGCCGAGTGCATGTCCTTCAGCTGCAAGATGCTGCGCTCATCTTTTGTCGATGCGGCATACGCGAGCAGCGAAATACAGTTTTCAGCAAAGTGTGGAGAGATCGAGTCCGACGGATTGAAAAGCGGGTCAATCAGCGAACGGAGCACCTAAGAGGCAGACAACGGTTGAAAACCTGGACGTTAGAGAGCGCATAGTAAGGCAAACCCACACAAAGCTGATACGGTGTACTTACAATGGGGTCTCTCAGGTGTGCGGCGGGAGGAGGATTCTTCGAAATCTTGTATTCCTTGGCAAGCGTCTCAGCAGCAGCCTCAGAACACTTTCGCGTCATCATGATGCTGAGAACAGCATCGCTGAGGCGGGGGCTCGCGTCAAACAGATATCGTCTACGCAGCGGGTGGAAGAAGCCAACTTTCGCTCCGAATTTCCCAATTGCAGTCTCCTGTAACTCGAAGCGCACGCGGCCGAGCTTGGAGCGAGCCGTTCGGTAGCGAAATGGCACTTTGCTGCCAGTCTTGGGGTCTCTTTGCAATGTGTACAGCTTACTGTCGATTGTGCACAAGAGCTCCTCTGCATACACGTACGAGTATGCAGACTGGCAGCAGATCTTGTTCAGAGCTGCAATGTCCTCGCGCGCTTCTTCCTCGCTAGCGAAAGGAATCTAAAGACAACAACAACACACACAAGATTCACACGAGTTAGACCACTCGCCACCAATTGTCGAGCATGTTGATCAATAATCTATAATCACTCACTCTGCAAAAAGCATCAACCAGGACACCGCTGAACACTGTGAAGAACGCGTTCGCATTTGTAATCGACGCAATTTCTTTGTGGTGCCCAGCTTCGGAAATGCGGCGAATCGCATACTGCAACAGATTGCACGACTGCAGTATACAGAGCAGTAGCGGATGGGTTTGTCAGTTGATCAACACACTTCTCAACACGCCTCACGGATCCAGTTGGTACATACCTTGTGGGTCTCTGCGAGCTCAATCAACATCAGACGCCATTTCCGGGCACCAAGCATCTGCGTCAGCCATTCTGGCTCAGCAGTCGAGTCGCTCAAGACGTTCGAAACCTAAGAAATACAAAACCAAAAGCAGTAAGTATCTTGCTGGTTTCTCATGTACTTAGTACAGCATTCCTTGTCAGGTTCACTTACCAATTTCGGCTCGTAGTGCTGCGTCACGACGTCTTTCAAGTTCTGGTAGAGGATCTCTTCGGCAGGATCCCAGGACGCGCCTTTGTTCTCGTGCACCGCGCCTTCCGAGACATCGTACGTGACTTTCTTCTCGAGCGCAGTCTTCGACACTGGGAGCGTATCGAGCCACGACGCGACCAGCCCGACCATCTGCGCATGACCGCGATACGAAGACGAGAGCGCTTCGACCAGGATCTCTGGACCGTTCGACTCGTTGTGCGCGCGAAGAAAGCCGTTGATGACGTTCAGCACGTTCATCTCCATGATCGCGTCGGGCTGAGAGAGCTGCTGCAGCAGCCGCGTCGCTTCTTTGCCGTCCTCCGTGTCTTTCTCCTGGATCGGGCGGCTCTGCATCTGGTCGTCGTCGTCGCAGATGATCATGCGCGTCTCGCTCTCCTTTGCCACACGGTGCTGCTTCTTTTTTCGCCAGTTGCTGCTTCCGTTGCCATTGTGGTCAGCACTAGCAGCATGTTCGCTCTTCTCTTTCTTCGCTTTCGACTTCTTCCGCTTCTTGCTCTGCGCTGCTACGTCGTCCTGCTGGCTGATCTGCTGCTTTTCCGAGTCAACAGGCGTCTGCGAGTCGTCCGCTTTCGAATCCGCATTCACCACCTCATCCGCTGTCGCTGCATCGTCGTCGCCTTGGTGACTAATGGGTGTTGATTCTTCTTCACCCTCCTCTTGTGTTACTGTCTTCGCTGCAGAACTGACGCTCTTCACGCTAGCCTTCGTTCCCGAGGCGGCAGTCTCACTCTTCATGGCAGTTGAAGCAGTCGCAGTTGCTGCAGCGATCGCATTGCTACTGTCGCTGCTCTTCTCCGCTTTCTTGTGCTTGCTCTCGGATTTCTTTGCAGCAGCAGCACTGCTACTCTCAGCAGCTGCTGTAGTCGCAGCAGATGCGCCTCCATACGGCTTGATCTCGACGTTCTCTGGACGCAGCCACTGCGTCTTCCGCGTCGCGCGGTTGTAGTAGTACGGGCGCTCGTTCTTCGGATCCCATAGCTCCTCCCATTCGACTGCATCCTTCACCTGCTTCTTGGCGTCGCCACTCGCCGCTGCCGCAGAAGAAGAATCGCTGCTGGTGGCGGCCGCTGTTGTCGCCACCTTGGCGTCCGCAGAGGCAACCGCCGCGGCAGACTCGCCGTCAAAGTCCACGGGCTTCTCCCAGGAGCTCTGCTTGGTGCTGCGGTTGTAGTAGTAGACCCGCCCCTCCTTCGTGAAGTGCTCGCTCCAGACGCTCGTCATGGCGGTGGACTCTGTCTCCCTCACCCACGCGCGCGATGACGGCCGCCTGTTTCCTATTGTATTCAACAGTCTCCCTGGCTGGGGAGTGCGAGAGCGCGCCAAATGGGCAGGGAAGTTTACCATACTTGATCTTAACAGTAGCCCCCATCAAATTCGGTTTTAGGAAAATACAAGCCAACTCAATTTGGCTCGACTGGGCTTGTTAAATTGTCTTTTTCTGGAAGAGCCTTGGGACCCAAGTATACTCGGATATGATTGGCTAATTGGAGAAATAACGCGCTTTTATTGGATAAAAACTGGAGGCTCGTTATGCAAGCCGACTTCTTCGATCGCGTCTTCACAGGAGAGCTCGTCATCAGCATTATCGTCGCGATTGGAAGAAGAGCAGCAACACGAGCAAGCGAACGAGTGAAGCGATGTCCGGCGACGACACGTCCCCCAAGCCCAAGAAGATCCACGAGGGCTACCACGGATGGATGAAGTCCATCCCCAAAACCTCGCAGGTGCGTCTCATTGGCACTGAGCTGCTCTGCTGGCTTGGCGCTTTCTCTGTGGACGACTGATTGGCACGAACGCATGCTAACAAAGCCACTGCCCGATTGGGTTCCTTCAGGACTTTACGCCCGTGCGCATTGAGAGCAATGCGACTGCTGCGGCTGCGCCGACCCATGGAAACTCTGTGTGGAACTCTGCTGGCACCTGGTACGCTTAACCTTCAGTGATGCCGGTTCCTTGACTTTGGAGCTACAGTGGCGTGCTAATGGACTTTGGCTACATTCATGTAGGGAGGAAAAAGACAAGTCTGAGTGGGCTCGCGAGCGTTTGAAAGAGCTCGTCTTGACGTCGTTCACCTTTGTCGACGGTGTGCACAAGGTGTCCATCAAGGCCAACTCGATTGTGCGCTGCGACGGCGAAGCCAAGGTACGATGCAGCCCCCACACGCAGTGATTGATTGGCTGGATCACCCTCACTTACACCTCTTGTTACCACCTCACAGGTCGTGTTTAGCCGAGGCAAGAAGCGCTGCGGATACGACATTTCGCTCAAGTTCGAGTGGGCGTCGACGCGCACGGAGGAAGACCCGGAGGGCGTCGATGACGTGACGGGCCACGTCGAGATCCACGACTTCGACGACACGAACGGCGAGGACTACGAGATCAAGGTCACGACCGAGATGAGTCGCCAGCACGAGGTGGACGCGAAGAAGTCCGTGCTCAAGTGGGAGCCCGAGCTCCGCCAGCTCCTCGCGACGTGGAAAGAAGAGCTGCTGCAGCAATAAAGATACCGATGCAGCACGGTTTGTTTGTCTTGATTGTTTTCACATTGTCGTTTCTGTTCACAGTTTTCTTATTAGGGCGCTCATTTTCTCATCATCGGTCAAAATTGAAGGAGCCATGGGACGCGACCGAGTCCTTGCGCATACTGAGCAGCGATTCCTCCATGAGACTCGACAGATCCGCGATCGCCGACGACGGTCGCCGTGGCGTTCGTGGCGTGCGAGGCGTGAGCGTGAGCGGAGTTCGTGGCGTTCGAGGTGTACGAGGTGTCCGTGGAGGTGGGAAGATCATTCGAAACGACGTGTCCGAGTCGTTCTCCGTGTCGTGAGACGACGCGGACATCAGGAAATGCGCGCGAGTCGGCGTGTTCGCACCGATGCTCGACGTTGTCGACTTCACCGCAAGCTTCGCCTTTCGTTTCCATTTCACCGCCTGTAGTAAAACGCAGACATGGTGAGTCAAACTGCGGAGCAAGTGGTAGCGCCGTTTTCAGCCTGAAAATGAGCAACGTACTGCATCTCGAATCTCATCGATTTCCTTCTCGAGGCGCACGACCTTGTCCTTGAGCTCCTCCTGCACTTTCTCCATCTCCATTTGCTACAAAAATGCAAAAACGAACAGCTACGCATCAGTCATTTGCAGCACAATATTCAAGCTCCATCAAACACATAAACAACCCTTACGTATGTCATGGATTGGCTCTTCAATGAGCTGTAGCTCCTGCGCTCTGCCTCCAGCGCGTCTCGAAGCTGGTCAATCGAGATCTACAACACGAAAAGAGACACAAGACAGAGCATTAAGTATCAACGCGCACACAAGTACTATCAAGTCCATCAAGAGTTCGCACCTGATACTCTTGGTCCGCCTTCATTTTCTCTGTCCCATGCGTATGCTTCGCCTGCTCCAGTTTGCGCTCAAAGTCCAGTCGTAGCTCCTGGATGTCTTGGTCTCTTTTCTTTGTCGTGGTCTGCGAAAACAGGTTCATCTCACGCACAATCGTCTCTTTCTCAAAGCGGAGCACGTTGTTCGCCTCCTGGAGCTGCACTTTCCGTTGTCGCAAATCCTGGATCTGCGCGTCTTTTGCTGACACATCGAGCTTCAACGCAGCGCATTCGCGCTCAGCGTCGTCCTGAAGCTGCTTTACGGCTCGATTTGCAGCCACATACCATGGGAGATGCTGGTATACGTCATCACCAGCGCTCGCTTTGCTCCACAGTGCATGCAGCGCATTCTTCGCAGCTTCGAGTTCGTTCAACACGAATTCCGTCCCTTCCTCTTTCGCCTTGAGGATGGCTTGCTGACTGTTCTCGTACAGAAGCTCTGCGACGCGATCGAGTTCCGCTTTGAGTTGTTGCTCCTCCCATTTCTCCTGCCTGCTTGCATCGCCTTCTCGTAGTAAGATCCCTGGTGGATTCAAGTTGTGCGCCTTGATCATGGACATCACAAAGTTGTGGAGCACGTGAGACATCCTCGTTTTTCTCTCGAGCATTGCGCGACTCTGCTGCTTCTCTTCCGATACACGTTCCGAGCTGACTTTCGAGCTCGACAGCTGCTCTTGAAGACGAGATTGCTCCATCTTGTACCGCTCTGTGTCGTTCTCCATCTTGTGCAACACTAGCTGGAGCGATGCATTCACGTTCTTCTCATTTGCTAGCTGCGCTTCGACATTTCTCAGCTCCTGCGTCTTGACATCCAATCGCTGCGCTATCTGATCATACTTGGACTGGTCATTGACTCGCTGATGGCCAAACAAACCACTGATCTCCTGCTCTTTCTGCTGCAGTTGCTGCCTCCACTCGGCTCGCTCACTCTCGAGTTGTCGCTGACACTGACTGACTTTGCCCTGCAGCTCCATCGCCGCCTGCTTCTCAAAATTCCCACTGATCACAGCGAAATCCTTCTCCAAATGCCGCATCGCCATCTTCATCTCCGTCTTCACAGCTTTCCGCATTTCGAGCATGTCCTTCTTCAATTTGCTCAGGTGCATCTTGTACACCAGCAACACGCGCTGCTTGTGAAGCTTAACGTTGTTGATCTCCTTCTCCGCATTATTGAGGAGACTCTCCGCTTTCCGTCTCTCTGCAATCTCGTCGTTGACTCTCTTGTCCATGGTCTCTGCCAGATTCTTGTGTATCCGAGTCAAATTGTTGAAATCCTTGCGCTGCTGCGATCGATCGAGCTTCATCTGCTGCAAACTGGTTTCAAAGGAGGATTTCTCTTGCTTGAGCTCTCGAATTTCGATTTCCAAGTGGTTGATTTTATCTTCTGCCGTGTCAAGAAGACTGCGCATCTCTGTTTCTCTCATCTCCACTTGTTTCAGTTGCTGCTCGTATTGAGATGACGCAGTGGATACCTTTTCTCTGCTGCGTTCACGAAGCGCACTCTTCTCTGCTTGGAATTCGTCTTTGCAGCGTTGCAGATCTCTTTCAAGCCGATGAACTTGTTTGTCAAGTTGCTCTTGACTGCTCGACGCGGCTTTCAGTTCTGCTTCTTTTTGTTCATCCAGTTTTGAGAGCAAAGTCAGTTCTTCCCTCATCGTTGTGATTCTTTGCTGAGCCTCGCTGGCAGCAATGACGCTTTTCCCCTCCGATTCCTGGACTGCCATGATATGCTCTTCCAAGCGCTGGCACTTCTTCCCAGACTCTTTGACCACACTTCGCAGCTTGCCGATGTTGTCGTTCGCTTCTTCTAATCGCTGAACAACCGTGTGCTTTGCCTCTTTCATCTCGTCGGATTCCTGCTTCAGAGCCACAAAAGCCTGGCGTTCGCTCAGAACCTCTTGCTCCAACCGCTTCTTCTCCTTTCTCGCATCGTCCACAGCAGCTTCCAGCTTCTGAATCCCTTTGCGGACGTTGACCATCGCAGCACGGAACTCTCTTTCTTTTCTGCTTTGCAGTTCCGAGAGCGCCTTCTGTAGTCTCTCTTCACTCTGCAGCATGATCTGAGCTTCTCGCGCCTGGAGCTCGGCGAGGTGCTGTGCTTTCGAGATCGAGTCTCCGCGATCTTCGTGATGAGACTCTTCTCGCGGTTGAGGTCTGCGTGCTGCACTCTTATTTACGACGCTAACGACTCTGCCGCCATTACCTTTTTTCTCCTGCTGTTCATTGGTGTCGTCAGGCGACTGCATGTTCACGACAACAACACTCGGAGGAGCAGCCGCAGAAGCGGCATTCTTTTGCGCTCTTTCAGCCCCTTTTCGTTCTTCAGCACGCTCCTTCTCCAATAACAAGCGCTCGCGCTCCAGCAAACGCTTCTCTCGCACCTCAAACTCAGTCTGCAGTCGCTTGTGCGCAACCTCTCGCGCGCGTTCGTCGTCTTTGATCACACGTTCTCTTGCAGCGGCATCAGCTCGGCGCTTTCGCTCGAGCTCTTCGTCTTCGCGTTGAGATCGTTTCGAGGTCTCGTATTTTGCGGAAATCGCAGCTGCAGAGTCAAGTGCCTGCTGGCGAGCGCACAACAACTCACTCTGCTGGTTTTCAAGCGCAGCATCGTATTTCGCCTTCAGAGCTTCGATCCTCGCCTCTTGCTTTGCTACAAAGTCATTCTGCCACCGCGTTCGCGCCTCTGCCTCTCGTTCCTTGACACCATGAAAGATCTTCTTCTCAAAAGACTCTTGCAGCAACGACATCTTCGCTTCGTACTTCTCTTTCGTGTCGATGAGACTCTTCTCACCTGCTCGTACCTTTTCTTTCTCCTTCTCGACTTGATTCCTCCAGTGCGTGATCTCCTTCTCCAGTTTGCCAACCTGGTTCGTGCTTCGGAGCTTCTCGTCAGCTACTTGGGCTTCCACGACATTCACTCGCTCTTCGAGCACGTGAACCTTTTGTTCTGCCTTTGCGAGCGCTTCCTGGCGGAACTCCAATTGGTCCGCTAGCCGAATAAGATCAAGCTGCTTTGCCTTCAGTGCGTCCTGTCCTTGCTGGCGAACTGCATTCAGCTGAACCTGCACTTGGTTGACTTGGTCCTCGCCCTTCTTGAGCGCGGATGCTTTCTCTTCGGACTGCTCTTTCATGAACACCTCAACCTGAGAACCAAATTCCTGGTACTTCTTCTTCAGCTCTTCGTTCTCTTGTTGCAGTACACCAGACGCCTGATTCAAGTACAAAAGCTCTGCTTCTAGCCGCGCGATCTTGCTCGGGTAGTCTTTGCTTTGCTGGTGGCGGAGCGTGTCGCTCAAGTCCCGGCTCTTGGCTTCCGAGAGTGACAGGAGGTGCTGCACATGCGCGATCTCCTGCTCGCTTGCGTGCTTCTCCATCTCCAGTTTCTATAAGAAATAAATCGCCATTATCACACAATTAGCGCGGTAGCCATGAACAAAATACAAGCACTTCATCTTTCTTACCACGTTCACTGCCTTCAATGCGTCGATCTCTTTCGCAAACTTCCGGAACTTCTCTTGAGCTGCCTGCTCTTTCTCGCTATCGTTCTGATTCCGCACTTGAAGCGCCTCGTACTCCTTTTGCAGCGCTTCGAACGAGTGCAGATTGAACTTCAGTTTGTCGAGTTCCAGCTGTAGCATGTCTTTCTCTTCGCGCAAACCTTGGTTTTTTTCTTCTTGCTGCACCGCCAAACGCCTCTGTCCATGGAGTTCGTCGACGCGGATTTCCAGCTGGCGCTGCAGGCTCTGCACCTCTCGCTGCGACTGCTTCCACTTCTGCTGCGCGTCCTTCTTGCGTTGCTGCACGACGCGTAATTTATGCTGCACTTCGCGCAGATCGCTCGCCTGCCACGCCACCTGGTCGCTCACGATCTTGATGTACTTCTCGCGCTCGCCGAAGAAACATTCCTGCACGATCTCCCCAAGACGGATGCTCGCAAACTCGCTCGTCAGCGGGTTCTCCTGCAAGCAGAATACCGTCGTGTCGTTCTGGATCTGCGTCACCGTGTGCTGTACTTGGAGCGCAAGCGCGTGCAGTCGGTTCTCGTACGCCTCCTGCAGTGTCCGATACCGCGTGCGGAACTTCTTCTCGACCGCTTTCTTCATCTCGTACGGCGTCACCAGTGCGGCTGATGGCGACACAGCTGCTGCAGTTGCTGATGCATCTGTACGTACCTTCAAGTTGCTCGAGCGCGTTTGGCCTCTCCTCTTTAAAGTAGCTGCTGGCGTGTCAGTCGTCATCAAAGCCGGCGCCTGATTCCCGCGATGCTGCTCGTTCTCGACGGTGCACTGGCCGCTGGCGTCGCTCATGTATTCTCCTTCGCCCTCGCTGCTGCCGCTGCTGATTTCGCTCTCTGCAGAGAGGACTCGGTGTGAGTCGAGCGTCAGGATTCCGCCACCGCCATCGCTACGGCCACGGCCACCATGACGGTGCATGCTGCTCATGACCGCGCTGTTCTCAGTTGGCAACCTTTATGGAACGTTTGTTTGCAGCAGGAGGTTGCGCGAAGGTGTATATCGTATTTAAACGGACTTGTTGAATGTTGCGCGAATGATCAGATCGGACCTAACCGGAGTGTTTCAGTAATCTGTGCAGATTGAAGTTTATGGGTCGACAGATTCAAAACCAGAATACACGATGATCCCCTTTTTGACATGAAATTAAATGCAAGCGAGTCGCAGCGTTTCAATGCTGCGGAGCTGCTGTTATTCGCGCTGTTGCGCTACGCACGCACTATCGTGAATATGCATGCAGTCTCTCTCTCTCTCTCTCTTGGTTGTTGTTCCTGGCTTGGTTGCTTGCGCGTGGGTGTGTGTGGACATCAATCCTCCAAACGCACTTGCTCTTAGTGGTGGGTGCCAGCCTTGAGCGTGCGGGGTGGAGGGTAGTTGAAGAGCGATGGCACTGGGCTGCCTTCGTAGAACTCCACCAGCTTGCGCGATTCCTCCGCGACGGTCTCGGCGTTGAAGCCGAACATGTCCTTCAGCTGCGCGATCGTGGCCGACGCGCCGAAGCGGTCCAGGCCGAACTGCGCGTGCGAGTAGTCGCTCCAGCCGAACGTGGAAGCGGCTTCGACCGCGAGCACTGGGCTGTGCTCACCGAGCACCGACTTCTTGTACTCGACTGACTGCTCGTCGAACAGGTCGCGGCACGGCACCGACACGATGCGCACCTTGTATGGGAGCAGCTTGGCGGCTTCAATCGCGAGCGACACTTCCGAGCCCGAGGCGGCGATGACCAAGTCAGGGTTACCCTCAATCGACGCGACTTCCTCACCGGCGTTCAGGTGCTGGAGCACGTAGCCACCGAGCGCGACGTTGTCCGAGGTCGAGCCGGCCAGGTTTGGCAGACCCTGACGGGTCAGCGCGAGCACCGACGTCTTGTGCGCGTTCTCAATCGCGGAGATGTACGAACCGACAGTCTCGTTACCGTCCGCTGGGCGGTACACGTACATGTTTGGCATCGCGCGGAGCGACGCGTTCATCTCGATCGGCTGGTGGGTCGGGCCATCCTCACCCAAGAAGATACTGTCGTGGGTGGCAATGTAGATCACACCGAATTGCGACAGCGCGCTCACACGCACCGCGCCGAGCGCGTAGCCGATGAAGTTGTAGAACGTCGCGCAGAACGGACGAAGCGCGCCGTGCGCAAACAGACCGTTCGAGATCGACGCCATGGCGTGCTCACGCACACCGAAGCGGATGTAGCGGCCGATTGGGGTGTCCTTCTGGAAGTCACCCGACATCGTGAGCTTCGTCAAGTTGGATGGCGTCAAGTCGGCCGAACCACCGACGATCTCTGGCAGCGCAGCCGCGGTCACGTTGAGCGCGATCTCCGACAGCTGGCGCGTAGCGAGCGCCTTGTCCTTTGGCGTGTACACTGGGAAGTTCTTCTTCCAGTCCGCAGGGAGCTTGCCGGCGAAACGACGCACGTACTCAGCAGCGAGCTCTGGGTACGCGACCTGGTACGCAGCGAACGCTTCGTCCCACTTTCCCTCCAGCTCGGCGCCAGTCACGGTCTTGTCGTAGTACTTCTTCACCTGCTCTGGCACGTAGAACATCTCGCTGCCCTTGAGGCCGAACTTCTCCTTGGTAGCCGAAAGGTCATCTGGCTTCAGTGGCGCGCCGTGCACCGAGTGGGTGTTCTCGAGCTTCGAACCGAGACCAATGGTGGTATGGATCTTGATCAGCGTCGGCTTCTCGGTCTCCTTCTTGGCCTCCGCGACCGCCTTGTTGATCGCTTCGTGGTCGTAGTTGCCGTCGTCGACGACGATCACCTGCCAGTTGTACGCCTCGTAACGCTTCTTCACGTCCTCCGTGAACGAAATATCGGTGCTGCCGTCAATGGTGATGTGGTTGTCGTCGTACAACACGATGAGCTTGCCGAGGCCAAGGTGGCCGGCGAGCGACGACGCTTCCGAGGACACACCTTCCTGGAGGCAGCCGTCACCACAGATCACGTACGTGTAGTGGTCGACGATGTTGTGGCCCTCGCGGTTGAACTCGGCGGCCAAGTGCTTCTCAGCGATCGCGAGACCGACGGCGTTCGAGATACCCTGTCCGAGCGGACCAGTCGACACTTCCACACCCGGGGTGCAGAAGTTCTCTGGGTGGCCTGGGCACTTGGAGCCGTACGAGCGGAACGACTTGAGGTCGTCGGTCGACACGTCGTAGCCGGTCAGGTGCAGCATACTGTACTGCAGCGCGCAGGCGTGGCCGTTCGAGAGCACGAAGCGGTCGCGATTGCTCCACTTTGGGTTCTTCGGGTTGAACTTCATGTGCTTGGAGAACAGCACGTGCGCCATTGGCGCGCAGCCCATCGGCGCACCTGGGTGGCCCGAGTTACCGGCGCTCGGCTGGTCGGCCGAGAGCATGCGGATGGTGTTGATGCAGAGCTCTTCGCCGATGCGCGGCTTCTTGTCGACGTGCGAGGTCATCTTGGACGAGTGGAGTGGGGGAGAGGAGAGAAGAGGAGGGGGATCGGACTGCTTGTGCGGCGCGTGGCTAAACAAGGAATGAGCGCATCTGGGCGTCGGCGGCGGCAGGCTCGGCATTTGGATCTCGCCCCAAAACTGGCGACAGGACAGCATCCTGTTTCTTTCCAGGTGTGGATTGGTTGAAAATATCTATTTATAGAGACAACATCGGTATTTTCAACCAATAGGAGATATAGGGGACAAGCTGAGTGTTTTCAACCAATGGATGAGAGGGGCTAATTGCGCATTCAGCCAATCAGGTAGGGGAATAAAGCTCGATTACGCAACCCAACTGGTGCTTCGAGTCACTCGAATCGTGACGCGATGTGCAAAATTCAATGGGTGAGGTTGCCTTTGTGAGCTTTTTGGGGCGATTGTGAGTGATCTGAACCCTTGGCGGCGGTTTGTTTGCTGGCAATCAGGAAAAGCTGAACTTCTTTCTGTGCAAGCAAGCTGTGTGCCTGCTTGCACATGGCTGCATGGAGACCACCAGTTAAGGGCATGCGGTGAAATGGCGTGTTTTTTTATTGTTGCCTGCTCATTCCTCAAGCCAAAATCACATAGCTAATAATGACGTAATTGCCTGAGATGACATAGTTCGCAATGACGAGATCCAAACCTACGAATGGAGACGAGTTGACCTAATAATAAAGGTCCTCATGCACCAGCGAGCTGCAAATGCTGAAGAGGTAATAATGTGTGGACACTTGCGAAATCTCTACAGCGGATGGATGAAGTTATCCATGCAAAATTTATCGGAATGCGTGACCAGGGTTTGTTTTGGAAGAAGGCTACAAAACGTGTTGCTTCAACTGAGTGAGAACGAAGCGAGAAAATTGCGGAATGTGAGGCGCTGTCGTCATCTTGAAAGTGTCTTCTAGGGTGTTGACGCACGGATTTTCGACCAGCATCTCATTTACACATTCAAGCCAACATTTAGTGAATTCATCTTTTCTCGATTTGATCTATGGAATCAATAAGACTCCGCCACTGAATTGCAACAGAATCAATCGTCCAGAGAGCGCCAGCGAGTCAGCCTGCCCAATCGTTCACACCAGCTAGCACGGACATACGCACACTGGAGCGAGAAATTCTCGCACCGAACTGCTTCGAGTGACGTGACTTCACAAGAGTGACCTTCGAGTGACTCGACAAGTACCGGTATATACCGGTTGACATGATGTGTCGCGATAAATACCGGTATATACTGGGTTTAAAATGTTGGTATTATTGATCACGCAACCAAACAAACGAGGGCTTGGGGAAATTTAGTGAAGTTTATGAAAGTTTAGCCTGCTCTAAACTTTCATAAACTTCCCTAAACTTCGTGGTCTAATAAGTTCTGAAATCGATTATCTGAAGCATGTGCTTGACCGATTCTCGCACCCGAAGACATTGGAATCTTCCAACTGGTCAAAGTAAAATCCGAATCCAATAATTTGCTGTTCTGAACCTGGTCCAAGTGGAAACTGAGTTCTTGGAACGACAAACACATTTGTCTCCCCACATCCAACAAGCTCATGAGGTTCGGCGAAGGTGTCGTGCACGGCGCACGTTCCTCCTGGGCAATGAGTCCACGCCATGCACATGCTCGCAGGACACCTTATCTGTCCGTGTAGACATTTTTGTATTAGGGGTTTCGAGCCATTATTCGTGCGGACATTTTTATCCAAATAGCGTGGCTCAAATCCAAATTCTCATCCACGATATTTTTGGATTGCTATTCAAATAGCAATCCCGAGCCATTCGGGAAGGGTTTTTAAGCCTCTTCTAACTTAAAGCAGTTCGCTAGGTTCTCGAAGAAACAGCACAAGCACACGCAAGATGCCGCCAAAAACAACAGGCTGAGAGACAACAGGTTGAGGGAGAGCAGCAGGCCAGAGAACAGGTCGAGAGAGCGTGGCGACGGAGGCTGCGAACCCGAGTACAACCTCGGGTTTGACGCGAATACTCTCGAAGATCCATACGACTCAGAGCCTGATGACAGTACCTCCGGCCCAGGGGAGGAACGGGCCGTCGACATCACCCTTCCTCCGTTGATTCCAGAAACGATGGTCGTACCCCCAAAACGTCGCGCTCCGGTTGACTCATACGTGAGAACTCTTGTGTTTCCGGACCCCGCGATGCCGTGTCGGCGATTTTGGTGGGGCGGCAAGTGCTCCAACATCCATTGCAAGCGCGTCCGCGGCGAAGGATCTCCACTCACTGCCGTGCTTCGGTTCATCTACTCCGCGAAAGAGAGCCTTGACATTTGCGTGTATCTGATTTCGTGTGCTGAGGTAAGGACATCATGTACTATTAATAGTACATTGTATCTATCTTGTGCTATCTGTGTTGTTATCTAACATGTGCGTCTATGGTGTTGATGTATGTTAGATTGTGGAGGCAATTATCTACGCAAAACTAATGAACAAGGTGAATGTCCGCATAATAACCGATTGCAGACCAGTCGAAAATGAAAATTTCGAAAATCGCTTCGCAAGTGTTGGAATTACCGTTCAATACTCACCATTCCTCATGCACAACAAAGTAAGTACCGGTGCACTTATTCGTGGGCCGTTCTCACTTGACATTCCAATCTGTTGTGTAGTTCACTGTAGCTGATGGGACCTGGCTCATGGCTGGCTCGGTTCAATTATAGTGTGCGAGGCGTGGTGCGGAACCACGAGACTGGCAATCCACAACGGGGGGGGGGGATCACATCGGACTACATAGTAGTCTTCGGATCGCTTTGGGGGTATTAAGAACTTTAGTTCTTCGAGTTGTAATGTGACAGTAAATATATATTTCCTAATTTTGATCGAGATGACATAATTGACGCACGGATTTTCGACCAGCATCTCATTTACACATTCAAGCCAACATTTAGCGAATTCATCTTTTCTCGATTTGATTTATGTAATCATATGGTCGGGATGCTTTTTTTGTCAAGCAACAATTCATTTGAAAACCTTGGTATAAGGACCACCACGCCTCGCAAACCAAGAACAAAAATGAAAATCATTTTTGACTCGCGGACAAAAGGCCACATTGACCGAAGGTGGCCAAATTCAAGACAAATGAATTGGCGTCACAAGGCAATTCAATCTGTCAAATCAAAAACGAATTGTGCGACTATAGGCGAATCGTATCTAATATGTCAAAACCGACTCGGTTAGAGATCAACCGTATCCGAGATGTCAAAAGCGAGCAACTTATTGGAGAGCCACAATTTGCAGTGCAATTGTTTGTATGATGGAGAAGCACACCTACGAGCTCTTCGAGGGCCGGTGCGTTGCATGCTGCCAATGGCATCTCTCGATGCATACATCCATACACATAGCACAGCCAATACTTACCGTCTGCTCTACTTGTCGTTTGTTTGTCGCAGAACGCTCCACACGGCGTTTTACAAGGACGTGAAGAATGCCGCCGCGCTGCACAAGGCGCTGCTGAATCAGGAGTTTGATGTCGCTCTGATCAATGGCAGTCTGGTACGCTACGCCCCAACTTCTATTCGTTGTATGTAGTAGACACTTGCAGGTTACTCATGATGTTGCGGCGCTTTTGTTACTGCTCTCTGTAGCTCGTGGACCCGTTCCAGATCCATGCGTCTGCATCTCGCGCGCTACTGTGCGAGACGTCAACCAAGCTCACGACCAAGACCCTGCACGCCGAGCTGGTGTTCAACCTCGCGGGCTCGCGCAACGTGACCGAGTCGTTCAAGCGCTTCGGCGTCTCGGATGCCTGTACGTCGCTTGTGCTCTGCGTGTTTGACGCGGACGATGCCGCCTTGGCGCACGCGGCGTCGCTGGTCGAAGGCACGCTCACGCCGTTCAGTGAGCTCGGTCAGCACCTGACGCCAGCAGACGTGAAGCTCATCAAGAAGTTCTACAAGATCCAGGATCTCGAACTCGGGAGCTCGTCGCTCACGGACGCGATCATCTGTAGAATAGCAACCAAGAGCTGCAGCAAGTAGAATGAGAGGAATGGAGCGAGCAGTGAAAGACAACAGGGATAGCTGCTGGGGATGCAAGTTTGTATTCATACAATGCCAATAAAGCTGCTTCATATGTGCAACTACACGCTAAGCGCCACGTTATCATCCGTCAGCTCGTAGAGCTTCTTGAGCGATTCGACCTCCTTCGACTGGTTCTCATCATTGCTGCGCTCAGCTCTGAGACGCAAGCGCTCCGCAACCCACGCAATGTCCTCTTTCTCGCGATCGCTTAGAAACATCACGACCATGCTGAAGCGAGGCACCTTGGTGAGCGCCTTTGCAAACTCAAGCACGAAACCCACTGACTCTTCATCTGTTACCCTCGCCGGTCCTTCGGAATGGAGCATCGCGTGGCGAAACACGTGGAACGTCTCACAGAGAACGTCCGATTCGATCGAGTTTTTGAAGATCGTGCTCAGCTGCGACGGCTTGATCAGCTGCAGGTACTCGGCGCGCAACGTGAGCAGTTGCTTCTGGCGATCGCTGTCACCCTTGAGCGCCAGAGTCTTCCACACGCGGCCGAATTCATACGATGTCGCAGGCGCTTTCTTTGGGAGCTTGGGGACAATGGCCAAGATGCTGCTGCTGGTGGCTGAAGAAGGTTCAGGTTGCGACTCTTGTAGTACTGGCTTCGCGTTTGCTGACTCGGGAACTGGTCGAGTCGAAGTGATGGGCTTGCTGACTAAAGCATCGCGCTTTTGGGCTGTGTTTACAACTGCAACCTTGTTTCCAGTCGAGTTCTCTTTATCATTTGCGTGTTCTTCTTCTTCTCCGTCATCACCCATCGACTCTGAAGTAAATTTCAAGTCGCTTTCGGCAATCACCTCGATGGAGAACTGTGTGCGCCTCGGTGTTCTCTTGATCGCGGTTCGAACGAGCTCTTTCGTCGACACGATCTGGTTCTGAATCTGTCGGCTCTTTGGATCTAACTCAGACGCGCGCTCAAAATCCAGCAGCGCCAAGCGGTGTTTGCCCAGAGCATTGCGTGCAGTCGCTCGCCGAGAGAGCGACTTGAGGTGGTTCGGATCGACCTTGAGCGCGAGGTTGCAGTCGTCCTCGGCTTTACCAAACTCGCGGTTCTTCAAAAATGCCATCGCGCGGTTCGAAAGCACGACTGCGTTCCTGGAATTGTACCCCAGGCACCGCGTGTAGCACTTGATCGCCGCCACGTAGTCGCCGCGCTGGTAGTGCGCGTTGCCTTCTTCTCGCTCCATGTCCTCGCGGCTCTTCTTCGGTGGCGCTGCCTTTTCTGGTACAACGGCATCATCGGAGCCTGGACTCGTCTTCGGAGCTGCGTCACTCTGGTCTTCCGGAGCTCTCTCAACCTATAGAGACAGCCAGTTTGCGTGACACACGTTGAGTTTCGCATTTACACACTTTCACAACTACCTGCCAGGTCAATGACGTACTGTGTTGGCAGTCGACTTCTTGGTTGCTTCATCTTCGTCTGCCTCCCTTAGCGCCGCTTCCTACACACCCCACAACGCAATGATGCAAGCTACATGAGACCACCGAATCTTTTTGGATCAGCAGGAACCTCAATCAACGGAGGCAACCAAACAGGGACGCACCACATCGAACTTGGCCCATTTGTTGTATCCTTTGTCGTATGTGTGCGCAGCTGGCTCCGCGTGCTTCTTCTTCTCTACTGCAGCAGCGACAGCGCCTCCAGATGTGCTCACCACCACATTTCGTTGCACGCGCGGCGCACGAATCGGCGTCGCAGGTGGTGTGGCGTTCGCGCGTGCTTTCTTGCGCGCCTCTTCCTCCTGACCCACGGTCTTCTCCCACGAGTAGAGGTCCGAGAAGTAGTCCTGCAGCTGCGCCGCGTTCGCGCGGATCTGGTGCTGCACCTCGATCACCGATGTCGTCGCTGCTGCCGCTGTTGGAGGCTGTTGGGCTGCGAAGGACCCTGCCGCCATCGCCATCGTCGTGCTTCGCATGCTCTCTTTGCTCGCTTATTGCAGTTTGCCAAAATTTGCCAAAGGGTCACTTGTCCTTTCAGACAAGGCTTTCGATACTTTTTGGAAGTAACCCTGCTAAATCCGTTCATCACTAAATCGGTTAAGAGAGGGAACCGGTCAAAACTCGCACTGAAGCCATTCAGGAGGAGAAATGGCTTCAACGAGCCTCTGGTGCTGGCACATCTGGGTGCAAATACAGTATAGCATGTGTACTATATACTGTGGCTGTAAAAAGTCTCCGCACCCCTGAAAATTTATCACGTTTTGCGAATTTTCTCCGCTTGTGAGAACTCCCGCCAGGAGAATTTGGGACGGGAATATTCTCCGTGATGAGATGGTCAGTCTGAGGCGTCTCTTA